>JAVTVY010014886.1:0-59780 GCA_036873755.1 Hanleya hanleyi
TGTGATTTCAAACAATTAGAGGAGACAAAATATACAACACATTGCCTGATGTTTAATTCGCTCAACTAAGGGCATATTCGAAAAGGTCTGCGTTTTCCTGCATTTTTCCATTGTCTGATATCCACTTGGGGTGGTTTTCAGATAGTCACAATTAGGTCTATCAATAGCATTGTTTTATGAAGCGTTTTATGACATTCCAATCTTCATTTTTCAAAAAATGCACTTGATTGTGTAGAACTTTAAATGCTGAAAAGCGAGTATTTTGATCAAAAAGATCACTGACATATTACGGGATCTACGGGTACCATTATCAAGGAAAGTTACTCTTCTTGTAAAGTTGGCAAAAACTTTCTTCGTTTTGGTGAAAGATATATGTCAATTTTATTGGTTAAATGTGGTGTAGACATCACATTATTGTGCCGGGGGCTTTGATTACAATGAGATATGACATGATAGTCATCCACTGAACGAAAAATTCCAAAATAGCAATTTATTATGATTTCTTCCTGAATTATAAAATATTGAATCAAGGAATTATAAAGACAATTGATTCAGTTCAGATTGGTGTATCAGTGATAAAATTCCATTCATTATTCCGGTGATATGATAAAATCTGGGAACATAATCAAGAGAAGATCCCTATTAGATTTTGGCGAATAGCATGCGACATTTTAACAATATTGATGGATTAAATATTTAGTATTTGGTCCTGTTTTTGCAGCTGCACTGACACATTATCTGGCCTGTATCCCCAAGGCCAAGTTTTGTGTGCTTATCCCAGGTACACTATTTGGTTGCCCAGCAGATGAGATAATCTGCATATCTGCCACTTAGTACATTCCAGCTGACTTTAGCTCTGTGTTTATTCTACACACACCCTAGATGTGTATTCTGGCATGACACATGTTTATCTTGTATAATCCAGATAAGCTCCCCTCTTTGTCAATATCAATTTTTCTTCTCCCAATCAGTCTACCTTGCAGCATCGCTCATGGTCAGATCATCCCGCCTCCTCCCCATAACTTCCACCTCACCTTCCCTGTTACTTCGGAGAGGACCAATCCTACCAGCTCAGCATCCATACATTCATTTCTCCCTTCCCAGCCATCGGTAGGGACAGGGCATGCATTTCATCCTTCCCAGCCATCGGTAGGGACAGAACATAAATACACCTGTCCTGATCATCGATAGGGACATTCATACACCACATCTGTCCTGGTCATCGATAGGGACATTCATACATCACATCTGTCCTGGTCATCGATAGGGACATGCATACATCACATCTGTCCTGGTCATCGATAGGGACATGCATACACCACATCTGTCCTGGTCATCGATAGGGACATTCATACATCACATCTGTCCTGGTCATCGATAGGGACATTCATACATCACATCTGTCCTGGTCATCGATAGGGACATGCATACACCACATCTGTCCTGGTCATCGATAGGGACATTCATACACCACATCTGTCCTGGTCATCGATAGGGACATTCATACACCACATCTGTCCTGGTCATCGATAGGGACATTCATACATCACATCTGTCCTGGTCATCGATAGGGACACTCATACACCACATCTGTCCTGGTCATCGATAGGGACATTCACACACCACATCTGTCCTGGTCATCGATAGGGACATTCATACATTACACCCGTCCTGGTCATCGATAGGGACATTCATACATCACATCTGTCCTGGTCATCGATAGGGACATTCATACACCACATCTGTCCTGGTCATCGATAGGGGCATTTATACACCACATCTGTCCTGGTCATCGATAGGGACATTCATACACCACATCTGTCCTGGTCATCGATAGGGACATTCATACACCACATCTGTCCTGGTCATCGATAGGGGCATTCATACACCACCTCTGTCCTGACCATTGGTAGGGACATTCATACACCACATCCGTCCTGGCCATCGGTAGGGACTTTCATACATTACATCCGTCCTGACCATCGGTAGGGACATTCATACAATACATAGGTCCTGGCCATCGGTAGGGACATTCATACAGTACATCCGTCGGACTGGGCATACATTACGTCCTTCCCAGCCATCGGCAGGGACAGGACTCCACTTTTAGGCCCCCAAACACACTCAGTTGCCCCCGACCCGATGCAGTTGCCTGTGGCGCTCAATCCCACAGCAATCTGTTGGTCCGGGCAACTCGAGTTGTGCTGTCAAAACAAACACACTCAGTCATGCCAGACCCGGCGCAGTTGCCAGTGGTGCTCAATCCCACTGGCACCTGTGTTCCCTCAGGGTCTGTTCGACTAGAGGCGTGATTTCAAAATACAGCTGGTGGGATTGAGTCTGCTCCCAAATAAGCCAAAGAGAATTTATAGTTTATTAATAAAATACTTTTGTTCTACCTCATATTTTGTGTTGTGTTGCTGCATAAAAAAGAGAACTTTTCATCGAGTTTAACTAGTTATCAAATCAAGTGAAAGGTTGAGTCCAGTAGTTAGAGCGCTGTTGATAAGTATCTTCTGGGAATAATCAAGACACGAACAAGGACAAAAAGGTCAGTCTTGAAAATATCATAGATCTGTGTTGATGTCGAGGAAGCCATTGTAATTCTCAGATAATTGATTTACTGGAAAAAATATTTGCATTATTTTCCCACGCATGGGTTTGTACAAGTTGAAAATTTCTTTAATTCCATTTCTGGTGTTTTATGTAAACATTGATATTCTTGATTTGTTTCCAGAACTCAAATCAATAATCTATCACAGTTTTTGTTTGCCAAGAATCACTATAAGTTTACACAAGGGTTTAATTTCACTTCACCTGCCAGTAAAACCATCACAGACTCTTCAAAAACTGGGAAATTGCTGGTCTTCTTATAACATTGACAAACAATCAACTGGTTCAAGTCTGCAACGACACAAATCAACAAGAGCCCAAGGGGCTTCAATATACGCCCGTATATCTGGAATTACATTGGTCCAAATTTCAAGGTTGTTTAATAGCCTTGATTCCAATTGGTAGCTAGAAATCCAGAGAAAGGTCTACAATTTTGTGCTTCTGAGAATGTAACATATATCACATCTTATATTGAATGATAAACTAAAATGAGCTTAACTCTTGGTAACTAATTAACCTTGGAGCAAGAGCCGAGAGCTCACATATCCCACACTGAAATCGACAATAGTCAAACACAAGAAAATAGTAGTTTTCCTGCAAATGGATTTCTCTCAAACAAGAAAATTGTTCATGAAGGAAGATGAAAGTGATGAAGTAAACCTTTGTTTTTGAGTTAATATCAAAACAGGATGAAGGTCATAAAGGACCCCTCTCCCCGTTAAATTAGTAAATGTATGGTTTTTATTTCACAACAGTTTAACTAAATGTAGCTGTTTCAAATACGACAAGCAACTCCACAGGACAAATGCCATATACATGTAGGGGAGAGAACTCTGAATATTCCAACCTAACACATATAGCCAGCTAAACTTGATTCAGTTTTGGGGGACTGTGACATTGACCTTTGACAATCTGATGTATGGCTCCTCTTTGCCATGAAAGTAAGGTATACTCAAAGTTTGGTACCAATCCATACCTTGAAACTAGAGATTTCGCATGCACAACAAATGCTAACGGATGAATGGACAGAACCCACATCGCATTACATGACCTCGTCTTCAACAGCAGGCCTTGACATTTGTTGTCAGCACAGAATCAGAATATTTATTGCAAATTAATGCGCCCCATCTGGAGCAAACAATCACAGAGAAATCACATATGGAATCATTTAGAGTTCATAAGAACAGCCTCTACGAGGAGTTCAGGGCGGAGGGCCCTGAACATGCGTTTTCAATTTTATTTGCTATACAAAGACGATCACAGCTATAACGAATATACGAACATCTCTTATCATAAATAGTGCGCAACGAATGTCCATTGCATATAACAAAACAATATGCCATGTATTAAAATACATATTTAGCTCACGGAAACATTCCAAGTACTTTTCATCCCTGGTTACGCACACACCGCTCTCGACATACATAGTTGAACTCCACCTGTCAACTCACCTCACGCCTACAAGATGGCGGCCGTATAATACAATCTCGACGTTGATCGCCAACCAGTAAACAATTTTTGATACTAAAAGAAGACGATGACTAAATGGAGAAGAAGACAAATACATAACGCAGCAAGGAAGCAATCAGAGATTGCTCAATTCTATGCCCCCCTTCCGCTTTAATCCGACACTGCTCCACCATTGTTCTGTTTTGTATTGGTCTGTGGAGGCCTAATTTGGCTAATTATAAAAATTCTGTTTCAGTCACTTTTTTCGGCATGCCTCGCATAATACATGTACATATTTCACCCGGGACTTTCACCAAATTCAAAAATGTGACCTGGTTATGAGACCTACATTCCTTGGGAGTATATTGTGGTGAAATTATGAAGCGATCGTGAACTTTGAATTTTGCATCCAATTCACTCTTTTTGGGGCAATTTCATACTTCAGGACCTATGTGATCTACTTTGGAATGTGCTTTGGACAAATAAATATATCCCATTCATTTAGGTTTGATGAACAAAGGCCATAACTCTTGAAAATATAACCGAAAGCAGAGAAACTTCACGCTGCACACCTATGGGGTACTGACCACATATCATGCAAATTCCATAATTGTCCATACAATATTAACCGAGATCCAGCCCGGACAAGTCCCAATTCACCAAGACTTCAAGAACAAAAGGGCCATAACTCTTGAAATATAAGCGAAACGCGGAGAAACTTCACACTGCACAACTACAGGGCACTCACCACATATCCTGCAAATTCCATACTTGTCCATACAATATTAACCGAGATCCAGCCTGGACAAGTCCAAATTCACAAAGACTTGATGAACAAAGGGCCATAACTCTTGAAAATATATGCGAAACGCGAAGAAACTTCACGCTGCACAACTACAGGGCACTGATCACATACCCTGCAAATTTCATAATTGTCCATACAATATTAACCAAGATCCAGCCCGGACAAGTCCCAATTCATGGAGATTTCAGGAACAAAGGGCCATAACTCTTGAAAATATAGGCGGAACGGGGAGAAACTTTACGCTGCACAACTGTGGGGCACTGACCACATGTCATGCAAATTTCATACTTGTTCATACAATATTAACCAAGATCCAGCCCGGACAAGTCCCATTCACAGAGATTTCAGAAAAAGGGCCATAACTCTTGAAAATGATACCGGAACTCGGAAAAAACTCTACGCTGCACAACTATGAGCCACTGGCCACATTCCATGCAAGTTTCAATCCTGTCCATCAATTATTAACCGAGATATCGCGCGGACAAGAAATTCGGACGGACAGACGGATGGACAGACGGACGGACAGACGGACAGACGGACAGACGGACGGACAGACGGGCGGACAAAGCGATCGCTATATGCCCCCCCTCTAGTTAGAGGGGGGGCATAAATATATCCCATGCCTTAAGACTGTAAAAACCAGGAACGTTCTATGACCATTTGGCAATTATTCGTGTGTAATTTTTTTTTATACTAGCTTCACACGTAACCCATTTTTCGTTCTCGTGATTTTTTTTTCGCGTAACCGTCACGCAAACGAAACGATCGTTCGCGTCAAATGTCAAGGCCTGAACAGGCATATGAAAATTTGACTTCTAATGATTTCCTGATTTTGGAGTCACAGTAATCTTGACTATTGACCTGTCCTAAATTTTGGTACATGACAAAACGGCCATCCGTAATTTCTAAATGGACTACAAAAATCATGATTTTGAACGATTTTGAGGTCACAGTGACCTTGACCTTTGACCTTGACCTACATTTTGATATGTGACACATGGTGTCCCCCTAATATATCTACTGACACAAAGAAATGTTATTTTTAATAATTTCCTGATTTTGAGGTCACAGTGACCTTTGACCTTCGACCTTGACCTACATCTTGGTATGTGACACTTCATTTCCCCTATTTGAATCCGCTCACAAAAAATTAGAAATTTTTAATGATTTCCTGATTTTTCGGTCAAACTGAACTTTTACCTCTGACATTGACCTACATTTAGTATGCAACACATCGTCTCCCCTTGGGGCATCCACTCACCAAAAATTAGAACTGTAGATAGAAAACTGTCAATGATCAATGATTTCCTGATTTTAGGCAACAGTGACCTTTGACCTCTGACCTCGACCTCAATTTTGGTACGCGACACATTGTCTCCACCTAGCAGATCCACTCACAAAAAATTGCAACTGTGGATAGAAAACGTTCACAGATATAGACCGGACACGAACACTTCAGTGATTTCCTGTTTTTTAGGCCAGTGACCTTTGACCTCTGACCTTGACCTTCATTTTGGTACGCGACACATCGTCTCCCCGTAGGGTATCCACTCACCAGAAATTAGAACTGTAGATAGAAAACTGTCCCAGATATAGACCAGACACGGGAGACGGACAGACGGATGGACGGACAGACGGACGGAAACCGCCATCACATAATACGTCTGCCTTTTGGCGGGCGTATAAAAACAGAGGGAAACCTGGGTATAGCCAGCAATGGAACTGTGTATCATTATCTCAAGTTTCACCTAGTAAATAAAGTCAGTATCCATGGTTACAACAACACAGGAAGGAAGCAATCAGAGATTGCTCAATTGTATGCCCCCCCTTCCGCTTTATTCCGACACTGCCCCGCCATTGTTCTGTTGTTTATTGGTTGGTGGAGGCCTAATTTGGATAATTATAAAAATTCTGTTTCTGTCACTTTTTTTGCCATGCCTCACATAATACATATTCCAATTATCAGCCAACAAGTGATAATACGATGTTTCGATGCAAGATGGTCGCCAGGGCTTTCGCCAAATCCAAAAATGTGATCTGGTTATGAGACCTACATTCCTTGGGAGTATATTGTGGTGAAATTATGAAGCGATCAGTGAACTTTGAATTTTGCACCCAATTCACTCTTTTTGGGGCAACTTCATACTTTAACTTCAGGACCTATGTTGTCTGCTTTGGAATGTAGGATAACATATAATATAGCCATTTTTCTGGTCCAAATCGGTTATGGACTGAGATCCAGCCTGGACAAATGAATATATCTCATTCACTTTAGTTTTGATAAACAAAGGGCCATAACTCTTGAAAATATAACCGAAAGCAGAGAAACTTCACGCTGCACACCAATGGGTCACTGACCACATATCATGCAAATTTCATGCTTGTCCATACAATATTAACCGAGATCCAGCCCTACAAGTCTCAAAGATTTGAAGAAAAAAGGGCCATAACTGTTGAAAATATACGCGAAATGTGGAGAAACTTCACGCTGCACAACTACAGGGCACTGACCACATATCCTGCAAATTTCATAATTGTCCATACAATATTAACCAAGATCCAGCCCGGACAAGTCCCAATTCACACAAATTTGAAGAAAAAAGGGCCATAACTCTTGAAAATATATGCGAAACGCGGAGAAACTTCACGCTGCACAGCCACAGGGCACTGACAAAATATCCTGCAAATTTCATAATTGTCCATACAATATTAACCGAGATCCAGCCCGGACAAGTCCCAATTCACGAAGAATTCAGGAACAAAGGGCCATAACTCTTGAAACTATAAGCGAAACGTGAAGAAACTTTACGCTGCACAACTGTGGGGCACTGACCACATATCATGCAAATTTCATACTTCTCCATACAATATTAACCAAGATCCAGCCCGGACAAGTCCCATTCACAGAGATTTCAGAAAAAGGGCCATAACTCTTGAAAATTATACCGGAACTCGGAAAAAAACTCAACGCTGCACATCTACGAGGCACTAGCCACATTCCATGCAAGTTTCAATCCTGTCCATCAAATATTAACCGAGATATTGCTCGGACAAGAAATTCGGACGGACAGACGGAGGGACGGACAAAGCGATCGCTATATGCCCCCCCTCTAGTTAGAGGGGGGGCATAACAAGACATGTATTACACTTTCTGGATATCCCACAGGTTGACTGGTGGAATACAAGATAGGAAAAGATTATAAGATATGTTACAGTTTGCTCTTGTGAGAAAAGCAAACAGTGACCTGCAAAGGTGATAATGAGACAATGGTGGCCAGGTAGGCTGCTATGGTAGAGCATCTCTCACATATACACCTAACCAGCTAAACTGTATAATTTTCTCAGCAGAGTCCAAGCTTTGGTAAAGTGACGATACCAGTCTGCCATACGTTAGAGCGTATTAATCTCATATTTTGTGGGAAAACAATGAACAGAGTAATATTTAATGCAGATAAGGGATCAAATATATGCCACGTGACTATTAGTCACTAAATGTAGACATACAAAAGCCTTTCAACCACTAAGGACCCCCAAAACTCATCTCTGTGGAACTACTTCCATGCAGCGTAAGGCTATCCCGTGAGTCGGTTTGCACTGTTGTCCATTTCCCTACAGCATTCTAAAGAGCCTCTGGCTAACGCCAGATCTCAAAAAGATCCATGCAGTAGTTTCAGAGAAATCGCAGTAACAAGTTTTCATGGGGAAATCCAAGATGGCTGCCTGGTGGCCATATTGGATTTTCGAATCGGACCAGAAAAGGTTTCTTGCACAACTAGACCTCGAGGGGAACCTGTGTACCAAATTTGAAAAAGATCCATGCAGTAGTTCCTGAGAAATCGCGGTAACAAGCTTTTATGGGGAAATCCAAGATGGCTGCCTGGTGGCCATATTGGATTTTCGAATCGGATCGGAAAAGGTTTCTTGCACAACTAGACCCCAAGGGGAACCTGTGTACCACATTTGAAAAAAATCCATGCAGTAATTCCTGAGAAATCGCGGTAACAAGGTTTCATGGGGAAATCCAAGATGGCTGCCTGGTGGCCATATTGGATTTTCGAATCGGACCAGAAAAGGTTTCTTGCACAACTAGACCCCAAGGGGAACCTGTGTACCAAATTTGGAAAAGATCCATGCAGTAGTTCCGGAGAAATCGCGGTAACAAGGTTTCATGGGGAAATCCAAGATGGCTGCCTGGTGGCCATGTTGGATTTTCGAATCGGACCAGTAAAGGTTTCTTGCACAACTAGACCCCAAGGGGAACCTGTGTACCAAATTTGAAAAAGATCCATGCAGTAGTTCCTGAGAAATCGCGGTAACAAGAATTGTTTACGGACGGACTGACTGACGGACGACGGACTGACGGACGGACGACGGACCACGGACGAAAAGTGATTTGAACAGCCCACCATCTGATGATGGTGGGCTAATAAAATAATTTAATCAGAAATATAATATGGTAGGTTAAACAATTAAAACAAAATCACTCCCCTCACAAAATTTGGGAGAGCGATTTTCAGCTCTCGTATTAGCTCTCCTCGGTTAATTTAGGTACACTTTTTTTAGCTCACCATCTTTTTACAAAAGACAAGGACTGATTAACATCATCTCTGACGGAAAAAGGGCAGTGCAGATTTTTCTCAAACTGCCTTTGAATCCTCTGAGACAGAATATGAATAAGATGGTTGGGGAAAACTTTACTACGTTTTGTTATTCACATCGTTATCTTGAATACGACATACACTTACACAAGTGGACAAATTCCAAGGCAACTGAACATTTATAACTGTTCCATGATTATGTTGGTAAAGTAGCTGCCCTGCACAACATTTCGGAAATTCATTGTAGAAAAAATAATTAATATTTCATTCCACATAATGATGATAATTTTGTTGTTGTTGTTGTAGTCATACTTACTGTCGCCACCATGAGAGTGACCATGGCCATGTTGGAAGGCAAATATCCCAATGAGATTAACAAAGAAGCCCATCACAGAGACAACAAACAGCCGCTCATGTTTCACCTCTGGGGGCTCAACAGCTCTCTGTGAAACAAGCAGAATGGTCACATTTTAGACAGACAGCATTATAAGATCAATTTATCTCCTTGGAAAAACTCTCAAAACCTCATAATTTGTCTTAGAAATAGAAGCTGTAACCAAGGAATATGATGACGATCCAGCATATACACCACTTTGGGGTAGACAAAAACTTGCCTAAGGCTTAAGCTTTGTATAATTATCAAAAGTACCCAGAAGACCCAAATTGTTTCACTTCATACATTTTGAGATCATATGATGGTGAAATTATGTCAAAACAGCCTGAGCCACAGAAAGATTTTCTCTACAAGTGTTTCCTGGTTTAGAAGCGGTTGCTCTACTTCATACAAAGAAATCATTTCAATGGTTTTCAAATACTGAACAACCCAGCTACTTTAAACCTAAAACCTATACAAAATTAGGGTATGCCACCAAACAAAGTAATGGGAGGAATGATCGTATAAGGAGTTTTTCCACACATGTATCCCTTACCTCTACAGCCTCGGAGAATATGAAGAAGGCAATAAATATAAGGAAGAGACCATTCACAAATCCAGCGATAATTTCAGCTCTCACAAACCTACAATCAGAAGTGGACATCTTAACAATGACTTTGACATACACATAGAACTAGAAGCTGAGGCTTATTCTTGCCATGACCTGCGGTGTGCACAATGACATCCCAGGTCAATCCCTGGAAGCCCCACGGGCCACACACATCGAAGCTAGATAGGGGCGTACCATTCTCAAGAAATTTATCTCATGGTAAAGATGAAATTGTGTTAGTCTACAGTACTCTACTATTCAATCACAGGACACACAGTTTTCTATTCCATTAAAACAGTAACAGTGTTGCTATCAAATTCAACATCTAAACCTTTTTTTTTTTTTTAAATATGGACAATTTCAACTGACATGACTGGATATACAAAGATATTCTCCGATAAGAGTTTTATTGCTGAACTTCCATCCTGTGATTGACATGAAAGAACTTCCTGTTATACTCTAAACATGGTAAACATAGCAACGAAAGCAATCATTGAATACAATATTAAAAGAAACCCTTATATTTGAGGCACCAGTCTTGAGTATTCTTTCTCACAAAAGAAATTCACATCACAGGGGTCAATCCTGCTACAATCTCAACTTGGAAAAGTGACCCAAAACATGTGAAGAAAATTATTTTGGAATATAGTAAGACAAACTATGGTAATCCCTCTAATTATTCATTCCCTCTATCAAAATTCAATGACCCACAATAATGGGGACAAACTTGAATCGGCGGTTCTAATAAATCACCCACTAAAATCATTTAAATAATGAGAATGGGGGGGGGGGGGAGGGGGAATTTAGCTTAATGTTACACTCAAGTTTGTTTCACTCATATGGTCAGTTTGGTTGGTGAAGGAAGCCGGAGTACCCAGAGAGAACCACTGCCCTTCGGCACGTAACTGACAAATTTGCACACATGGACCCATGCCAGTTCAGCGTTGTGAGGCTAGCGGTCACCAGCGAAGCGCCCTAAATCACCCAGTCACGGAGGGCCCTTTATGAAGAAACAAGCGTTCTGAGAACCCCAACATCTCGCCTTTCGGGGTCATCCGCCAAAGGTGCAGCAGTATTGAAAGCATACATGTAGAGCAAACAATAAGGTCTGGAATAGGTGATGTGGTACAGACAATAATGTCTGGAATAGATTATCTGGTACAGACAATAACATCTGTCCCATGTGGGATTACTGGCAAAAGTTAATCCCATGTAGGATGGATAGGTCAGTGCCGTTGGATTACTGGTACATAGGGCAGTCCAGTGTGACATTACTGCTGGATAGTTCAGTCCCATGTGAGATTACTGCTGGATAGGCCAGTCCTGTGTAGGATTACTGCTGGGTGGACCAGTCCCATGTTATTACTGATGGATAGTCCCCTGTGGGATTAATGCTGGATAGTCCAGTCCCAAGTGGGATTACTGCTGGATAGGCCAGTCCTGTCTGGGATTACTGCTGGATAGGTGAGTCTCGTATGCGATTAATGCTGGATAGGACAGTCCCGTGTGGGATTACTGCTGCATAGGCAGTCCCGTGTGGGATTACTGCTGCATACGGCAATCCTGTGTGGGATTATGGCTGAGGAGGCCAGTCCCGTGTGGGATTACTGCTGGATAGGCTAAACCTGTGTGGGATTACAGCGGAATAGGTCAGTCCCATGTAAAATTATGGCTGGATAGGTCAGTGCCATGTGGGATTACTGCTGCAAATTGCAATCCAGTGTCATATTACATCTGGATAGGTCAGTCCCATGAGAGATTACTGCTGCATAAGCCAGTCCCGTGTGGAATTACTACTGGATAGGCCAGTCTCATGTGGGATTACTGCAGGATAGTTTAGTCCGGTCTGGGATTACTGCTGGATAGGTCAGTCCCGTGTGGCATTACTGCTGGATAGGCCAGTGCCATTGGGATTACTGCTGGATAGGTCAGTCCTGTGTGAGATTACTGATGAATAGGCCAGTCCCAAATGGGATTACTGCTGGATAGATCAGTTCGGTCTGGGATTACAGCTGGAAAGGTCAGTCCCGTATGGCAATACTGCTGGATAGGCCAATGCCATTTGGGATTACTGCTGGATAGGTCAGTCCCGTGTGGGATTACTGCAGGAGAACTGTGACCTAGGAAAACATGAAACATATCCACCAAGTTTTATAATCATCCCACGAAAGGTTCAACAAACTTTCCATGTACAGATCTACCTGTAAATTTTTGCCCAACAAAAACCTTATCAATGGAAAGATACAAAGTTTAAACTGCAATAATTAGGAAAAAAATTCATATTTAATGTCATATTTCTTAAATAGCACATGCACATCTTTGAATCACATTGAACTTGGGTAGCAAGTGTCAAACTCATCCAATGAAAGCTGACAGCTTCAGAAAACTTTCCATGTACAGGTGTACATGTATATACATGTACATTATTATTGCCATATTAAGACAAAACCCTCAAAATTTGAACAAAAATTAATATTTCATCTCCTAAATATCACAGGTACATCTTCTAATCATAAGAAACATGTGTACCAAGTTTCATAACCATTCGATGACAGCTGACAACTACAGCAAACTGTGGTGTACAGATGTACATGTACATGTACACTTCAGCTAAACGCAAAACTCAATCATTTGCCATAAGGTGGAGAAAAATTAATATTTCATCTCAAAAATAGCACAAGTAAATCCTCCAATCATAAGAAACATGTGTACCAAGTTTCATAATCATCCAATGACAGCTGACAACTGGAGCAAACTTACCATGTACATGTATATGTACAATTTACCTAAACAGAAAACTCATTCATTTGCCATAATTTGGAGAAAAATTAATATTTCTTGTCAAAAATAGCACAGGTACATCCTCTAATCATAAGAAACATGTGTACCAAGTTTCATAATCATCCAATGACAGCTGACAACTGGAGCAAACTTACCATGTACATGTATATGTATACATGTAGAGGCCTACATGTACAATTTACCTAAACAGAAAACTCATTCATTTGTCATAATTTGGAGAAAAATTAATATTTCTTCTCAAAAATAGGACAGGTACATCCTCTAATCATAAGAAACATGTGTACCAAGTTTCATAATCATCCAATGACAGCTGACAACTGCAAGAAACTTTCCAAGTACAGATGTACATGTGCAATTCAGCTAAACGCAAAACTCATTCATAGAGATTTTAACATTAGAGCACCCCAGGGGTAGTACCCCCAGGTGGCATACCCACCCCCCATATTTTTTCTAATTTTTTCTAATTTTTCTAGATTTTTTTTTAACTTGCTAAACCAAAAACCCATTCATTTCCAGGCAGGGGACACCGACACCGACACCGACGACGACATCCTCTTTCCCCCTCTCACAATATCTCCCCTTTACTTCGTAAGGCGAGATAATAATGGCTTATGTGAATGATTTCAGACCATTTTGTCGACTTCCTGTTCTAATAAATTTGATCAGCCCCAGATTTAATGGTGAGAAATTTCACTTCCTATGATTGAATAATTAGAGTGATTACCATAAAGATTTCTATTTTCTGTTAATATAGTGGAAAACATACAATGCATAAGTTGATGTACATGTAATCCAGAACAGATAATTTCCTAGTTGATCATGTGACAGTATTAAGTATGGTTGAAGTAGATAGTATTCTATATAGTTTGACAACATATCCTCACCCATAAGAATAGTGCTCATCTGACCGCCATCGTGATATCACGGACGCTGCTAGGCCAGCCAAGAGTGCTGTGCAGTCAAAGAACATGTGGAATGAGTCCGATATTAAACCCAAGCTGAAATTCAACAAATACAAAATCAGTCTCATTGATAGAGATATCAACACTGACAATTTCCGAACATACATTTGTCTCCCTTACACAAGAAATGAATCTGGAAGTGAACATAGCCCATGAGTCAGAAAATATAATCCTTTAAATGAGTACCCCATATTCATGTACAATCATTTGTGGATCCAGACCCAGTACTGACCTGTTTGTGGAATAGACCCAGTACTGACCTGTTTGTGGAATAGAACCAGTAATATTTTAGCTTGTTTGTGGAACAGACCCAGTACTGAGCTGTTCGTGGAATAGACCCAGGTCCAGTACTGACCTGTTTATGGAATAGACCCAGTACAGACCTGTTTGTGGAATAGACCCAGTTCGGACATGTTTGTGGAATAGACCCAGTACTGACCTGTTTGTGAAATAGATCTAGTACTGACCTGTTTGTGGGACCCAGTACTGACATGTTTGTAGAATGGACCCAGTACTGACCTGTTTGTGGAATAGACCCAGTACAGAACTTTTTGTGGAATAGGGCCAGTACTGACCTGTTTGAGGAATGGACCCAGCACTGACATGTTTGTGGAATAGATGCAGTAACGACCTGTTTGTGGAGTAGACCCAGTATTGACCTGTTTATGGAATAGACCCAGTAATAACTTGTTTGTTGAATAGACCCAGTACGGACCTGTTTGTGGAACAGACCCAGTACTGACCTGTTCGTGGAATAGACCCAGTAAAAACTTTTTTTGTGGAATAGACTCAGTACTGACCTGTTTGTAGAATAAGCCCAGTACTGACCTGTTTGTGAAATAGAGTGACCCAGTACTGACATGTTTGTGGAATAGACCCAGTACTGACCTGTTTGTGAAATAGACCTGGTACTGATCTGCTTCTGGAATAGACCAAGTACTGACCTGTTTGTGGAACAGACCCAGTACTGACCTGTTTGTGGAATAGACCCAGTACTGAGCTGTTCATGGAATAGACTCAGTAATAACTTGTTTGTGGAATAGACCCAGTACTGACCTGCTTGTAGAATAGACCCACTGCTGACCTGTTTGTGGAATAGGTCCTTTCTGACCTGTTTGTGGAATAGACCCAGTTCGGACATGTTTGTGGAATAGACCCAGTACTGACCTGTTTGTCCATATCCCATACGTCAGCTCCACAAATGCAAAAGAGAGATTCAACAAGAGGAAGAGAAAGAGGTTTCTGGAGGTCTGTTCTGAGAAGATCAACCTGAAATATCAAGATTAAATATATGAATTTCTACTATTAACACAACAAGGTATTATCATGAGAGATACTTATAGATTAGGATTATGGAGACCTCTCTTTATCTTATATTTTATTTCAATATATGAATAATACACAAATATAAAATGGACCATAAAATATGCAAATAATAAAAAAGTTACATATATTTATATGTTAAACTTGACCAGTCACAACCCAGTGGGAGTGTCACAGTCAGGCAAGTTGTCTCCCCTCTTATATGCAGTACATGCATCAAGCAAGCCAATGAGATCATTCCTCAACTAATACACTATGAGAGCACAGGGTTGAATAAATTGTAAAGTATTGTTGTGGTACTGGTTCCAGCAGATCATGGTGTTTTAAGTACATAGAGTAAGAGATATAGGGTAAGGGCTATGAGCTCAGCTCTCATACCCTTGGGAATATGGACTCCATCTTATAGATATGGAGAGAGCTTGAGAATCTTTAGGGTTATAGGTCAATGCTTGAAGATCAGGATGTGAGGACTAACATGCTTAAGGTAGAGGAGTTCCGGGTAAGGTTTTTGTACAATATAACATCCATCTATTTGTGGAAAGTTTTGGCAATAGACATGATAGAGGAACTTGTAGAATAGTTTTAGGGAATTTTCTGTTTCATCCAGTGATCAGGAGAGATTGAACTTAAATTTGGAGACTTTTTTGGCTTGGTATACTACCTAGTATTAGGTTCCTGTATATTTTGGATAGACAAGTGCAATATTCTGTCATTTGAGGAGGGAGGGAATTTGGCTTTTATGTCACACTCAAGTTTCTGTCATTTGATATTGATAATAGTTACAATTTACATGTAGCTATGGCTGTCTCATCTATTATTACCAGTTACCGGGACGTTCTCTGTAGGATATCCCTAATTTCGGCGTGTCATAAAACCTCATATCTGACCGATAAAACCACATCGGCGGGCGGCGGGCCGATAATGAGCTGCAGCCGAATATCGGCCCGCTACCTGACCTTTGACACAGTGACGTAAGATCGGTGATTCGCGCTTACCATGGTGATGTAATGCTTTAGCAGACGACAACAAGAAGAGATCACTCTCTGATCTGTACGCGCGGAGTGAGAATGATATCCTCGTTGTTGTTTTTATTGAAGCTTCTTTTGAAACTGGTAATAATAGTAATAACATGATTTTTTTCGGGACATTATACTTTTTTATAAAAAAAGTATAACGCCCTCAAAAATCATGTTATTGTTATATTATCATTCATTTTTGAAGGTTAAGCTGGAATAAATAAAAATGTACTTATTGAAATGACATGAAAACTACTCCGATTATCAAATCGTAAAACTTTTGTGAAGACTGTTGTATGCTCTGACAATGTACACGGCGAAGACATACAGCGCAAGGTATTGTTACAGACTTTTACAATGTTCAACGCATATACAGCTTGTTATAACGATTGCAGTAGATGACGGACATCACGGTGAATGCCATGATATCCTGATTCCACAAAACGTCATGTGGGACGTCACATAGTTCTGGATGCGTAACATCATTGTACACATCAATATCATTTAAAACATCGTCGCGCTTGACGTTATATATACTTCAGAGATAATTTGGATGCTGTCCCAAAGGTTGTATTATACACTCTGGGGCTCAGTAAATCTCTCATGTGCAATTCAAATACAGTGTTGTTTCAGACTTGCCGTTACAGACTACCCATGCCAGTGAATTCACGTAACAATAGAAGAGCCTTTATTAAACCCGCCGGCAGGTTTGAGGGGAGACTGGTAATTGACTATTGGTTCATAAAAGACCCGCTTAGTAGGTTTATAATACTTTCTTTATTTCCTTTATTTCAATGAAATATTGTCATGGTTTTCTGGTAATAAAATTAGTCCGAGCTTCCTATGACCGTTCACGCCAGACAACGGATAATTCCTGATATATATTGTCTGGCTAGGGTCAGAGTTCTCCCCTGTACAAAAAAAGGCAAAAATGGGAGCGACACATGGGGTTGCACTACCTCATCCCAGTAAAAATTATTTTAAAAATATATTCGGCCGTTCTACAGCACTTAACTCACATACATATTTATTAATGAATAATTTCCCCTTCATTGTCAGCTCAAATTGACTTACATCGTGATTTGTGATATTTTTAAATAATTTTTCGATTTTCCATTTGATATGTCATTTATTCCTACTGTAAAACGGAAACTCATGTCGTAATAATGGTTCGTAATATGATAATATATGAGTGTTTGTATAACAAATAATTTTACGACCACGAAAAACATACATGTACGTCCTGACGTACGGCCGTATATCAAAAGTTACGATGCCACGTCGTCGTAGTTCTGTGTAAATAGACCCCACTGTCGGCGAACATATGTAACTTACCGCAGCCATCCGGAGACCTTTTCTTTCAGTTTCCAGCCAGGCCTGTAAGCTTTATCGTCGACATGTAAAGGTAACATACTCGCATAACTGGAATACCTCCAAAAAGATTAAATTTTTAACACAGTCTCTCACTCTTTCAGGAAGCCATGCCTTCGCCACTTGCTGTCGTGTTAGAATACTCTCTCCTATTGTGATCATAATCCTGCGAAATATACATAAATATGGAGCGTACGGTGAAAAGTACCCCAAAATGGAGAATGTCACCGGTGAGTGCCCAGCAGGTTTTCACTCCGGTCGATATTGTGCCCCCATGGAAGGTACCGCGTGGAACAAGCGTTAATCGATAAGCACGCGTATTTGTGACATTCAATTTCGGGACCATATTTCGCTACGAAGAACCGTTGGATGTGAATCCCGTTCTGCTAAATATTATAATCTAAGGCACTCGCAAACTGATGTGACAACTCACAATGTATGCCACAGCAGGGACCATAAATAAAACATTGTACTGTCCCTGGCCACATATACCAAACCGTTTATATATAGTGACGAATTCGAACTATGCATCATAACATTACCAAAAGTACAAATAAGCTAAATGGCATTAACATTAGGCACATATAGATTCAAAGTTTTAACTGAAAAGTCATAGCAGTAGTATATAGCCTTAATCTGCTCGTATTCCTGAGAGGTGGAAATGGGGTGGCTAGGTGGAATTTGACCGTTGACCTTCGACCTTGGGATGATCTTTGACCTAAAACCTTGGGCTGACCTTTGACCTTAAACCCTCGATGTCACTTTCGGTTACGTGACTCGCGATTGCATAAAACAATGAGATTTGGAAAACATCCGGAAAAACCGACTGTACACCCATGAAACACTGCTTTGTCTGAACCTAGAGTGTTCAGGTTCTGTCAGTCAGGCTTATGCTGTAGAGTACGAGTGGTGTGATTTCTGTGCCATGATATGACTTTAGCCGGTGACGTCATCGTGCGCATGCGTAGTTAAGGTGTTATACAGAAAGGCATGTTCGACTGCGCATGAGAGTGTTCGGGGGATAGATGGGCAATACGTTGTCAAAATGTGGGGTGTATGGTGTCGTATTGAAGCTCTCGTGGTTTGGAATGAGACGGGTGTGCTGTCCACGTTGACCGATTACGTTATGGTGCGCATACGCAGTCGAGGAATAGTAGAGAAAGGATATTATCCCCTCCATCACATCATACCCAAGCTGGAGGCGCCAATTGGGCGTGTTTAAATAACACTATGCTATTTATTGGCCGTGCATCAGACACATGTTCCAACAGGCCGTGTTCTTTCTTGTCCAATGAGAAGCCGGCGTTTGAGGAATCGCCCTGACCATGGTGTGACTTTGAAGTTATGGTGCGCATTTGTGCTCGGGAGTATTAGAAAAAGCGCAGATACGGGTGAATGCGCTCTCGGATGGATGAAAGTACACCCCTATACTCAAGCCCATAGGGGTAACTGGTGGTATTTGGCCCTTGGAGATGCCTGTAAACCATGACGTGTAGCCAGAGAAAACAAGTCACGTGACCGTGATGTTATCAATAGTAGAGAAAGTGCAATTACGATCGGATAAGGTGCACAAATTTTTCCTCATTTCCCCAGAAAATTCTAGTTTTCGATCCACCCACCAATCACATGTCCTCGACCATGAATTCCTCACCAACCATGATCCCTGTGGACCCGGTATGGTCCATATATACGTGACGGAAGTCCGTTTTTCCAGATTTTCGTTTTTTTCCGGAATCCTGTTGTTGCATCAACTCGCCAGTGACGCGACTGGCGCTCTCTGACCCTGTGGACGCCACATGACCAATACGCCTCCCCCATGATCCCATAGGGCCCCTGATTTTATTCTTCGCGTTGTTGGGTGTGTTGGGTGTCGGTTTTTCCGCATTTTCAATTTTTCCGGAATCCTATTATTACATCCATCCGTAATCCCACAATGCACCTCCCGGAAGTTCCAGCCCCTTTGGGACCCCGTAGGGCCCATCTACACCCATTTTACCGGGGGGGGGGGGGGTCCTCATGTTTGGGTGTAAAATCCGTTTTTCCCAATTTTTTCCCGGGAAAATCCAAATTTTTCTAAACACCAACCCATCATGTAACCAGAATTGACCTCACACCGGCTGTGACCTTTGACCTCGCACCGGACGTGGCCTTTGAACCAGCACTAACGTCATCCGTGACGTCAGACGCCCCCATAGTTATCCCTCTCAAGAATCATAAGACTATTTCTATATTGCCGCACGTCAACATCCGTCTTTACGCCTTAACGCTCGTCTCAATGCCATAACTCAGATTTCAACGCCTTAGCTTCCCATCTCTGCGACAACCCTGTAGTGATGTCATCACCGGAAGTTACGTCATCTGTAGGATAGGACTCAGTTGGCGTTGGCGGTGAGAATCTGTGCCTTGTAGTTGTGTGCGTTGTAATCGAAGTCCACGTGATTCTTGAAGGGAAAGGTTTTCATGGGTTTTGAAGTATTCGTGACCTGCTGTAGAGACTTATAATGAACAGTCTTGTCAGCCCCTGCATGAACTCCTTGGGGGTATCGTATTGGACTTCTGGGGGGTGAGTCGGGTGTCTTTTCCTTCGTAGGTCACCTCGTACCACACTTCATTGGCTCGCACGTTGTACCACGAGTAAGGGTATTGGATATCCACGAGTCCACATTCCCATCGTCCAGCTAAATGCAACGGTTGCGGTAACTGGGTCACGTACTTGGCCAAGGTGTTGTCAGGAAACACATGGAGCGAACTGTTACTGGGTTGGGTGAGGTAAAACATGGCGACTGAGCTTTCCTGCTGCTGCTGCTGCTGCTGCTGTTGGTTTTAATAGTTGTGCCGGCCGTTGTGGTGTTTTGGGTGGTGACTCCGGTTCCCACTCGGCTTCCCAAGTATGTGGGAGTCGCGTCTGTCGTTGTGCGTGCACCGGCGATTGCTGGGTCCGCTGCGTCCAGGTCCAGCGCTGGGGGTTCCCCACCAATTCCTGTGGTACATGCATGTCTTTCAAGCCTTGAGCAAAGACCTCCCATCCTCGAGGATCCGTGTGCGACCTGCGTTGACGCATCAGGTCATTCACTAAATCCGTCATGTGGGTACCGGGCGCCACCTGATTCTGTACCAGTAGTTCGCCTTTATCATTCCAAGTCATGTTAGTGTTATCTTTCACCCGTTGTAATACCAGGCCAGCTTGTCTCTTGAACTATGCAGGTACACTCTTCAGGACTTCGTCTTCGATCCACTTTGGGGTTGTGGGTGGTACCCCTGGTAATGGCGGCTGTTGGAGCGGTGCTGAGGTCGGCGGTGTGTCGCGTGGTGGTGATGGTGCTGGAGGTAGAGAGGGTGTTGTATTGGTCCATGAAGGTCATGTACCGCTGAAGCGTCTCATTGTACTATTGTACTTTCTCACTGTCGCTTAAGCCCGGTCTTTGTAAGATCTGACGCATCTCTTCATCGAGTGTGTTTATTGTCTTCACCGTAGGTGGGATGGGATACGGCGATTGGAGGTTGTGAAGGAGCCGACGTTCGACGAGGACCATTTTTTTCGTGTGGTTCATTGTCGGCCGAACAGTTCGCCCAATAATGGACCCAACACGAAAGCGGCCAACGGCGCTAAAAGGGCCCCGATAAAGCCGACTTTCTGTAAAACCTTTTTCTTTTGGGTTTGAGAGACTCGCTTCTGGACTATGGTTCGGAGACCTGTCTTATGTATGGCCAACTTGATCTTCTGTGTCGGAGTCAGTGGTACGTTGCCTTTTAACAGGTTGTACCCGATTTCGCACAGACAGCGTACAAGGTCAGGGTCCATACCGCGTACAATGGTTCGGACCAACTCGAGTGGAGCCGTCTTCAATACACGGAGCGTCGGGGCGTGCTTCCGTACTCGCGCAGACATCATGTACAACTAATGCTAGAACCCACAACCCTGCCCTTTTTATCCTTTTGCGGGCTACCTGCTGAATATTCTTTCACATCAGAGACAAAGTCAACCATGATGTTGTATTAATTCTTTTATTATCCCCAACATCAAACACACACCCCAGCTGAAGGAGCCACTGTGGGTGTGTTTACATTATTTTTGCATGTACACGTGGTAGATCTCTCCGGGAAAGATACCGGTCCGTAGTCGAAGGTGGTCGGGGGTGGCATATACCCGTGCTGAGGGGTTGTCGCATCTTTAAAGGCTTCCAACGCAAACGGCGTGCGGCCGGGCTACATCTGTCTCGCCAGGTGCAGCAGTTGAGTGGTATCTCTTCGAGCTGATGTTCCGATGTTCTTTGTTTTTACTGAACAGATTATGCACAATGTAGATGATGCTGAGACGTCGATGATGGCTGCCTTTGGTAAAGAGTTGGGTGACCCGCGCATCCGTCTCCGCCATTAGATCATCCAGAACCACCAAGGTGTCGGATTCCAAATCGGCCAGGTTGGGTAACCCTTGTGGGGCATTGCTGCGGAGTAATCATTCAGATTTCTTTCAGATTTTTTTCTTTGGCTTCTGCCAGCACATTGTCCATGGCAAATTACCAGTTCAACTCGTCTGATGACCGATCTTCCTCCGTAAGGATTTGATCCACATCTGCCACGGCATCTTCCAATGCAGACCATAGAACTAGGTGAAGGGTAAAATGCACTGTACTCCCATCTAGCCGAGCCAATTGAGCAAAGAAGAGGCCGCGTCGGACGTACACATCGTTACATAAGTGGATGAGGTCGCCGTCCAGTTCACCAGACAAAACCCGATTGAATTTGGTCCAGCCCTCCCGGGACAGACGAATGTTAGCCGGGCGCGGTTGTGTAGGGTCCGCATCACAGATGTCTCCCACCTCCTCTATGATATTGACCTTATCCGCATAGACGTGCAGGAAGGCCTCGGGGGTCAAGCTGAGAAACGCCCGTATTATATCCTCCTGTATGGTCAGTACGTGAATGGTACAAGATTTGACTGTCTCTCGTATTTATAGGGAGGGAAACTTTATGACGTGAGATCAAAGGATCGGGTGGTCATGTCACTGGGCTGACTGAGCATATCCGGGTAATCAATGACGTCGTCTTCCTCCGACGGTGGACTACCGTGTTTATCCAGGACATCTCTGTAGGTCACGGAGGAGAGAACCAGATAGTCCCCTCGTCTTCCTTCTTGTCGCGGTTGATGATTTGCTCATTGGGTTCTGCCGCCGCTTCACTCAGGGTACGAACCCAGTTCAACTGAACAGCTGACCGCTCGTCCGGTGTAAACAGCTGGTCCACAATAGGCACCACTTTCTCGAAGGTTGTCCACAGATCGGGGTCTAGGGTGAAGCCTCGCGTAGGGTCCTGGTAACGGCCCAGGCGTGGGAAGAAGGGTCCACGGTGTACGTAGATGGCATTGACTATGTGGATGAGGTTCCCATCTAGTTCACCGCTCAACACCCGTTTAAATTTGATCCAGCCGTCACGGTGTAGCGTAACCGTATTCGATACGGTCTCAGCGCGACCAGCAAACATCTCCATGGTCTTCAACGATGGCGACTTTATCCTCATAGACGTGTAACCCTACCTGGGGTGTAAGGGGAAGGATGGCTCGTAAGACTGGTGACATGGTTGGCCCATTGACGAACGGTGAATGACGCACACTCTGAATGACTCTCGTATTTATGGTCAGGTCCAACTGACATTGCCACAGCGTCAGGATCAATAGGGCACAGATCATTGTGAGGCCAACGAGCCGTCGCTGGTTCCGGCGTGAGCGCTCGTGGTCCATAGCCCGGGCATCAAGGTTGGCTGTCATAGTCCAGTAGTGATGGGTGATAGCACACCTCTCCATCGAGTTCACTCTGTCGAGGACCGCTTCTGGGAACTCTTTCAGGATGTGGCGTCGCCCCTCGTTGGCGTCGCCATCTCCAAACATGGACCGAACCACTGCTCGGTAACCCGTGAGTGAATTAACCACGGTCGCATGCTGTAAAATGCGAGTCGCATAGGGATGGTTCTCCGTCATGACTCTGCAACAGTAGGAATGTGGGTGTGGGATCCAGAGGGACGTATTTTATAGACCATGTCACACATGCGCGCCTATACGTAGTTCTACGGGTGTAGTCCGTGATAAGTACTATTTTGATTGGTTAGTCCAAAAAGAGAGCAACAACAACAGCAACAACAACAAAGATTACAGGTCAATCATTATGTTAGCCCCTCCATCACAGCACATCCACGTTGGGGGAACCGCTATGGGTGTGTTTACAATTCACTTATGCTATTGTCCTTGTATTCAGAAGTTCATTGTGCTGATATCAGACTGATCTTGTCCAATCAGAAGCCGACCCTCAGAATAAGTATAAGTCATGTTGAGGACCCGGATGTACACGCACTCGGCCCCATACTATAATGCTATGGCGTGACCTCCTTTTCTAGGCTTCCCCCCCCCCCCGCGCAGGCGTGCAGCCGGGCCTGGAGAAAACCCAGTCCGCGCAGGCGAAAACCCGGATGTTGAAGAGGTCCCGGCTCCAAGGTCACGCCCGATCGAGTCACACCGGAAGTGACGTCACACATGACATCATTACGGAAGTGATGTATCATGGTATAGAGAGCACTCAGAGGTCAAAGATCAATGAGGCTCTATCGGTGTTTTATATACTAGAAAAATTTCACCGCTTAACTTCGAGATCCCTCGCATCGTGTTCTACGTGGTGAGGCGTGAAAAACAAGACCAAACAACCCATACCGCAATGAACATGTGTGAATTGTCCAGTATGGACCTATCTCCCTGAGCCAGTATGGGCCTATCCAGACCTCCGTGAAGTTTTCGAAAAATTTCACCGCTTAACTTCGAGATCCCTCCCATCGTGTTCTACAGCCCGAGGCGAGAAAAACAAGACCAAACAACCCATACCGCAATGAACATGTGTGAATTGCCCGACATGAACCTATCCCCCTGAGCCAGTATTGGCCTAGGGCCTATCCAGACCTCCGTGAACTTTTCAAAAAAATTCACCGCTTAACTTCGAGACTCCCTCCCCTCGTGTTCTATGTGGTGAGACCAGAAAAACAAACCAAACAACCAATATAGCAATGAACATGTGTGAATTGCCCAGTATGGACCTATCCCCTCCCCTCGTGTTCTATGTGGTGAGACCAGAAAAACAAACCAAACAACCCACACCGCAGTGAACATGTGTGAATTTCCCAGTATGGGCCTATCCCCCTGAGCCAGTATGGGCCTATGGGCCTATCCAGGCCTCCGTGAACTTTTCAAAAAAATTCACCGCTTAACTTCGAGACCCCTCCCATCGTGTTCTACGTGGTGAGACGTGGAAAAACAAGACCAAACAAGCCATACCGCAATGAACATGTGTGAATTGCCCAGTATGGACCTATCCACTGAACCAGTATGGGCTTATCCAGACCTCCGTGAACTTTTCGAAAAATTTCACCGCTTTGCTTCGAGACCCTTCCCATCGTGTTTTACGTGGCGAGACGAGAAAAACAAGACCAAACAACTCATAGTAAAATCCACAAAAAAAGACCACCCGTATACCCCCATACAGGCATTTTTCCGTATAGATGCAAATGTGCGAATCATTCCCCTATTGTAGAGGTAAAGTCCGTGTTCCGCATTTTATATTTTCGGAGACCAATCCTCATTTTACATGCACCCACCCATGACTTGATAGGTAGGCCCCGATAAGCTGGAGACCGATATTACCCCTTTTGGACATGGTTGATAGGGGTTTCCCCCCTATTGTAGGGGTAAAGTCCGTGTTCCGCTTTTTATTTTTTCGGGGACAAATCCTAATTTTACATGCACCCACCCATGACTTGATAGGCAGGCCCCGATAAGCCCGGGGGACCGATATTAGCCCTTTTGGACATGGTTGATAGGAGTTTTTCGCTATTGTAGTGATAAAGTCCGTGTTCCGCTTTTGATATTTTCGGGGACAAATCCTCAATTTACATGCAACCACCCATGACTTGATCGCCCTGGAGAAGCGCTTCACTTTGACACCTCACTCGACCCAATCGGTCAACTAGGGGCCTCTGAAGATTGCCGAACATTCCAGAATAGAATAGAATACTTTATTGACACATCAACACAGTCATGAGACTGGTAATCGAGTCATATAACAAACATAATGAGTAACGACCTGTACATGTAGGCCAATACTCGACAAGACAAACAAAAACCAAGAGCCGGAACTATACATAAAGTGATAAAGTAGATTATAAGATTCTGTAGAATATATAGACTGATACTGCTAGCCTACTACATGTTCATCGCGCAACTTTTCGCATTCTAGTAAAAACTGCGCAGTTCTAAAGTGAATTAGTTTAGTATGCCTGTATACCGAGTTACCAAGAATAAATCTAAGTTTATCAGCGTTGCCAATGTGCTTGAAATTAGGATATAGTGTTTCAACAAATTCAAAATACTTTTCTCTAGGTGTCTTATATTTACTACAAGTGAGAATAAAATGGCTTTCGTCCTCTAAAACGTTACTTGAGCATTGCTTGCAACATCTATCACTTCTATCCAAATTTTTGTATCTGCCACGCTCTATAGCCAATTTGTGGGCACTGATTCTGTATCTACAAACAACACTCCTCAATTGTCTATCCGTCAGTATCTCTGGATAAGTTGGTTTACAGAACATGAGACTGAAAGAGGATAAGACTGAGAGCTTACTACATGAATGGATATACGAAACAGACTCTTGCATTTCAATATCCCTAAGACGTTGTATAATGTGACTGAAATGGTGCTATATTAAATTGCGTATTAAACAGAAATCCGAGACCGCATGAATTGAGTAAGCTCTGAATATGCTGAGTCCAAGAACTACAGGATATAGTGTTTATGTATACATCAGACACCAGAGAGCCCGGACTTTCCAAGATATGTTGCCAATATCGCACCATCTGCTTCATTATATCGAACTTTAGGGGGAGCCGACCCAGTTCAGCTTTGCAAGCTGTATTCGTACTTTTGGAGTGTACTCCAAGCAGTTCCTTAATGAATTTAAGATGGACATGCTCAAAGCCGTCAGAATCTCTAAATGCACCTCTGGCCCCCCAGACTTCACATCCGTATAACAGGATGGGTTTTACTAATGCATCAAACAACTTTTCTGATAGTCGACAGCTGGCACCATTACCTAACAGTTGTTTCATTTTGAAGTATGCTTTTAGGCCTTTATTGCGCAAGTTTTCAATAGCTAATGACAGATTGCCATTACTTTTTAAGATTATGCCTAAATACGTGTATTGTTTAACTATGGCAAGGGCATTATTATTTATATGAAACAGATCTTTTTGAGTGTTGCTGTTGAAAACCATTACCTGTGATTTATTTGTGTTAACTCTTAGTTTCCATTTGACACAAAACTGAGCTAAGATGTCCAACTTACTTTGCAACCCTTCAGGAGTGGATGATAATATGATGATATCGTCAGCATAGCAAAGGATATTTACAGTTGAATCACCGATACAGATCTTCCCACTGGGGTCATTTTGGATTTCACCTATCAAATCGTTTATAAATATATTGAACAACAGGGTACTGAGAACATCGCCCTGTTTTATACCAACTGTAGAGGGAAAGAACGACGAAAGGCCTTGTGGAAATTTCATGGCAGCAGAGGTGTCGGAGTACATGATATTGAGCAACGTATACAATTTGCCACCAACCCCCAACTTCAAAAGTTTATACAGTAACCCTTCCCTCCACACAGAGTCAAATGCTTTGTGTAAATCAATAAATGAACTAAAAACCTTTCGCTTATTTTTCTTTTCATGGTCAATAATATTTCGGAGGGTGAGAATGTGGTCCATAGTGCGGCTATGTTCCGTAAATCCAATTTGGTTTCTATGAATAACATTATTTTCTGCACAGAAAGCTGTTAATCTTGCCAAAATAACTTTGTTGAATAGCTTTGCTAATGAGCTGGTTAGGGTAATACCTCTGTAATTTGAGGGGTCATCTTTACTGCCCTTTTTATGAACTGGAATTATTAAGCCTACATTCCAGGCTGAAGGAAAGATCCCTGAAGTAAATATGACATTAAATAGTTTATGCAAGGATGCAGCGAGATTAGAAATACCACATTTAAGCATCTCATTTAAAACACCATCTAAACCGGAACTTTTGCCTGCTTTTAAAGTTTTAACGGCATCTATAATTTCCTTGATTGAAATGGGACTATCAAATAAATCTGGGTTACCATGGTTACGGGGAGCATCAGTTTCCAGGGAGGCTTTTTCAGCCCTTATCCCGTCGTGAAATCGAGATTCAGAAACCTCGTTCACAGTAGATGATAGCTTCTTAAAATGATCAATAAAAACAGTAGAGTCAAAAGAATCATTGATGGGCTTTTGTTCATGATTTAGATTTTGTAACAGGGTCCAAAACTGTTTGGGGTCCTGATCCGAGGTGGATTCTAAATGATTGAGTAAATTTTGCCTATATTGCTTACTGGTGCGAGTAAGCATTCGTCTATACATTGCACGAAATGAATAGAATTTATGCCGTACCTGATTATTGGTTAAATTCTTATTCAGTTGATTTTTTAGTTGGTGCAATGTACCCCTCATATCTTTACATGACTGATCAAACCAAGGCTTGTGATTTCGTCTTCTTTTTTTCTTAGTTTTTTTAGGCATAATAATATATTTAAATACTCTATCACATAAAGGATGTAAAATCTTTAAAAAGTCATCAACCAAGTGATCAGGATTGCTCTCGCATGAGTTTTCAAAGGAACTTAGCACCCTGGTAGTGTCATTATTCCATATATATCGTTTGGGCAGAGGGTGGAGATCGGAGCTCTCTGTGGACTGAGTTTGGACAATAGTATTAACATCACAACTGAGCATACAGTGATCAGATAAAACAGTGAATTCACCAACATTAAACTTAAGAACTTGTGGAAGAAAGTTGGTGCTAGCTAGCATATAATCTACGACACTACAGCCACCGTATTGTACGGAAGTGAAGCGACCTGAAATATCACCAAGAGTCCTACCATTGAGTAATCTTAATTGCGATTCCTTACACATATCTAACAATAACTTACCAGAATAGTCAACCGGTTTTTTATCTAAGCTATTACGTGCAATAGGAATATCTGGACGGCAGATATCATCAGATATTGGGGAATACTTATTACAATCAAAAGGAACAAAATCAGGAACATTATTTGTACGGGCGTTGAAATCGCCCATGAGCATTACGTCTCCTAGTTGACTGTACATAGACACATCATCAGAGATAAGTTTAAACATAGTATCAGGGTCTGGCACATTACCTGGACTGTTGTTAGGAGAAACGTAGTTGACTCCAATGTATAGATCTTCGGTGAAATTAAAATATGTTTTGCTCAATTTAAGCCAGAATATATCTGGATGATTAGATGGAGCTTTCAGTTTGATAACGCCACTATTGAAACAGGACTTTATAAACACACATATACCTCCGGAATTACGCCAGGCGCGTGGATGCTTTGTCCTGTAGTTAGGTGTCAGTCTTTCGAAACCACTAATTCCTAACCGTTTGTCTTTTGATTTCTCCAACCATGTCTCAACAAAACACACAATATGTACACTGTTGCAAAGGCGAACAAATAAAGGGTCACATAACTTATCATCAGTAAAGCCGTTAATGTTCCAAAAGCCAAGCTTAAGTCTCTGGTGGACGGAAGACATATGAGATAGTTACAGTACACTAGCGTGAAAAGTAGGGGAAACTGAAAACCGGAGGTACAGCTGGCATGGTACCTGGTGGCATATTGCCCTGCATATTGGGCCAACAATAAGGCGCAGGAGAGTATGGCCAGCCACTGAAGCTGGTGGGAGGCCACTGCCATGGAGTATTGCGCATAATTGGGACTGTAGGTTCAGGTGATGCTACCCCACTGTCTGTCTCACTGTATGGTTGCTGGGTCTCCTTAATCGGCTTCTTGTCATTGACTGGGGTCAAGGTTGAGCGAGCGGGGGGGTCATCTTCCAGTGGTTTTACATCAATGGTTTTTACATTCTTTTTGTGAGAATCCAGATGATTCTCACAAAAACTCGCGTATTTGAGACTACTTTCTGTCCGTGGAGGCTTCTCCCCACGACCGCATCACCGCCAGACAGCATCACCGCGGAGGAATACATCCCCCTAAGGTCACGTGACCGGAAGTGACGTCACACTTACGCAGAACACCTGCGCACGCCCTGTTTTTTTCTGCGCATGCGCAGTGACGAGCCAGCTACTCCAGATGCCGTCTATATACTACTACCGTACTCGGCTCATAGTACTAAAAATTCATTCATTCATTGAAAGTCTCCGGGACCAAACAGTGAAAAAAAAAACCAAAAAAAAAACAGCCAAGGTTACAAACAAAAGACGCCGACCATAACAGATTACAACACAATACCTTGGGACAACAAGCCATGTATTTGTTATCATAGTATTTTGAAAATCAATTCATCTGCAATCACAATTTCCATACACTATGGAACTTAGTGAACAGTAGATGATCACACTTCAAAAGTACCGTAGGACTACCAAAGTCCTCAGCAGTTGTAAGTTTGGAGAAACCAGATCAATTTTAAAGTATCAAAGTATCGCTCTCGTATAATTTCTATATGACAGTCATTTTGGAAAACTGGAATACGGGAGCGATGCGGAGCTTTCCGTCTTTCTACTTTCAATTTTGCGAGATGGAAAGATCGAACACGGGAGCGATGTAGAACTTTCCATCTTTCAACTTTGCGAGACGGAAAGCTCGAACATGGGAGCGATGTAGAGCTTTCCATCTTTCTACTTTCAATTTTGGGAGATGGAAAGCTCGAATCCGCGATGTAGAGCTTTCCATCTTTCTACTTTCAATTTTGCAAGATGGAAAGCTGAATTGTGAAGTGTTACACGGACCTGATTCGCATGGCTTTTGAAAACGAAATATCCTACTAGGACCCTATTTTGGGGGAGAGTTATCATGTTGACGATAACATTTGTATATATTTGGGCCAAAGGTCAATGACACAACGAGGCTGGATCGAAACTGGCAACAGTGGGTCTGAACTGACACCTCTCATCAAGAAATAATCTTATATTTCCTACAGTTCAGTTTATCACCAACTAATTTACTTTGTTGATAAATTCTATAGAGAATTGTACTGCGATCCTGACAATGATTTTGCCAACCTAATCATTTCCTTTTGAAACAGATAAAAAATCCGCTTTGGTGGGTCGAAACTGGCGACGTGACTGTACTTCCTGCCGAAATATGAAAGTCTAGACATAATTAGGGAATCGACGAGATGCAATTACGTTAACATTTCCGCCAATGTAAATCTTTTAATGGTCTAAGGCCAACCCATTCTTCATTCGAGATTGGAAAAAATTAAGCTAAAAATACCGGTACATATATATATATGTTCCAGGGCCGACGCTGATTTACGGTATTTCTGTTTGTTTTTCCCATGCTTCGGTTCCAGTAGCTTTTGATAATATATTTTTCGATTTTAAGTCTTAGAAACCCGCATCAGAAAAAAGTAGGCCCCTACAGGAGCCTGCAAAATGAGTTTTTCCCGATCACAAATTCCGCTGGCGTCAAATGGATGAACATCGTTGGGTCCCTATATTGGGAGCACGGTTGGCAGCTTTAGTTGAATGCTGCCCGTACCTCAAGCACTGAACCAACATGGCGACGAAAATGAAACAACGTGCTCTGGTTCAAACGTTTTTGGAATAATGTCCCACGCATTATTGTAAAGACACAACGCCAGGCTTATTTCACATAAATAGTGATATTGAATGAAGCTATAGTCACTGTGATATGCAATTGAGGAGATTTATTCTTCAACAATCTCTCCGATGTTCCGTCTCTGCCGGCTTCGGGCGGGTTCGCAACAAGTTGAACAACGGGTCAACAATGTTGCATCTGTATTTGCGGCCATGTGTTCGGAGAATGTCGACCGTAAAGCTTGGAGAAGATGACAGGCCCATATTCAAACCAAAGAGAGCTGTTGTTCTCACCAAAATGACGCGCTACGAATATGAAAAGACAGTTTGTGGTGCGCAATCAGATGAACAATTGAAAAAATATGTGGGTGAAATATTACCATACATTGATGTAAATTATTACACAAACATCCAATAATCTAGTTAGAGATGTCAACAGAAGGTGGTATATGCACCCAATTTCGATCCCCTACTATGGACAAAACTGCCGGCTACTTTCAATTAAATTTCTGTACTTGAAACACTTAAATTAACTTAATGTCACTTCTTGTACCCCCCTACTTCAGTGCGTTCCACCTACTACCTCAAAGCTTCAACATCACTGATCTATGATCTATTCTCAATCTATCATGGTAAATTCCCTAATTATTCTCAAAATGTGCCACTTTCGAATTAATGATCTTCAAGCCAGTTCGAACAATGTGTTCCAATTATTAGTGGCGACGGTAAGTTTTGATGCGAGAGGAGAGACAAAGTGGCAGGTTGTTTTTTCGTCTTGGATGGTATGGAGTAGGTATAGACCCTGTATCGATCGTTTTTTGCATTTTCCATAGTTATTTTCCCTTTTTGAAGAGCAAGAGTTCAAAGAGCAATGAATTCTTCTTGCATTTTAAGAATTATACTATAGATTTGAGTAAATCGACCATAATGATCAGCTGACAAGGAGTTTAGTTTCATCGGCTGGCCGACAAAGTCCAGGCACAAATATGTCCAGCATATATATTAGAACGTACAGGACCAGGTCATATTCTTTCTTTCATACAACTTTATGACAGTTTTCTTTTCAAGTCATTAATGGGAAGCTATGAATTAATGAGGGACGATTAACATGAACCACAGGCATGTGTAGCAGTATGGAAGTGCCTTTGAAAATTCCTCATTGTCAGTGCTTTTCTTATTACATTAAAATAGAACTTCACTCTTGTGCAGTTTTGTTTTCTCAAAAAAAAAAATCGACCATAATGATCAGCTGACAAGGAGTTTAGTTTCATCGGCTGGCCGACAAAGTCCAGGCACAAATATGTCCAGCATATATATTAGAACGTACAGGACCAGGTCATATTCTTTCTTTCATACAACTTTATGACAGTTTTCTTTTCAAGTCATTAATGGGAAGCTATGAATTAATGAGGGACGATTAACATGAACCACAGGCATGTGCAGCAGTATGGAAGTGCCTTTGAAAATTCCTCATTGTCAGTGCTTTTCTTATTACATTAAAATAGAACTTCACTCTTGTGCAGTTTTGTTTTCTCAAAAAAAAAAATGATCGTATTCATCATTTTAGTGCATTTCTGGTTGGATAGTATTTGGTTTGACAAACAAATGCTGGAGACATAACAAGCCATCCATAGCGTGTCGTGTGTACACAATCGTGTGTGCACGACTAGAGATTTTCCCCCGACTGTGGCGATATTTGATCAAGTTGGGATAAAATTATGGGAATACCAAGTTTATTGAATCAAGTTTTTTACCATAGTAAAAAATGATACCGGTAATGTAGGTAATCATAGACTCTGAGTAATATCAATTCAGCCTGATTATATTGCACCATTCCCTGTTATCTCTCCGCATTCAGACCATTAAGTGTATGAGAGTATACTATCGAGTAATTCTTAGTAACATATTATTGACTCTGCTTTTGGATGCACGAACTTCACAATGAAAATGGGAGTGTTCAAATTTATTGTTTTATGATTATCTTGAACTACTGGGGTTTTGTTTTATTAGGACAGAAAAAATCATGACATGATAAATTGGCCATTTTTGAATTAAATTTGGAAGGTGAATAATTAGGGAATTTACCATATTCACAATTTATTGACTATCTTTTGAGCATACTGTAGTCTATTCACCCCATGGACACTGCAGTGTTCCACAACTGGTCACTTTCACCTGTCCTCTTAGCTCATTGATAATGGTTACCAAGAAAGTAAACCAATGAGTTTTGGACCTTTTGTCTTACACCACAAAACAATTTGAATGTTATCTTGGTCATTAACATTATTAGAGGGGTTTTACCATAATTCTACATATCATTTCTTTTTCTGTAATATGATATCTTCTTTATTTTACAGCTAGAGAACAAACAATCAGATTTTGATGGCTTATGGCAACGGCATGACTCCCATCACAGATGTGTGGCAAACATCAGAAACTGTCTCGAGTGAGAACTGAGTGGACTATTTAAATTCTGACTTAGCTTCATAATATTAGACATATAGAAAACTCAAATCTACAATATCTTACATGTTATAAATCACCAACAAGACAGTTGTAAAAATTTACAATGGTTACAGAACAATCAAAATCTACACAAATTGACAAGAAAACTTGTTGGATGAGACAAAATGACTGGACTTATCAGTATGTCTGCAGTATACAAGTTTTCAGCCCCATCTACTTTGTTCACCTAGCCCTTGGCTTGGCATGGAAAAATGGAACGCTATCTTCATGAACATATAAACAGTACCGTTTCTTTTCCATCAGTCAACAACTTGGACACATTGAATGCACTCCCCACTACAACATAGGGTATTTTCTCATATGTGAAAATGATATAAGCTGTAAATAGTTCTGTCCTATTTTAAAGATTGTGTCAAATGAGCTGTTCTATATCACCATGTTTGCTGGCATTCTTAAATACTTGTTGCTTTGTGGCTTTATTTCTGATTGATTATTTTCAGAGCACGGGGAATAGAGACACGAGTCATAGATCGGTTTCATTTTAATCAGGATGTTCTCAGCTGGACTGATGTCGTCTTTAGTGCTGGTGGGGATGGCACCTTCCTGCTAGCCGCCAGTAAAGTCCAACGTCCCTGTAAACCAGTGATTGGCATCAATACAGACCCTGAGAGGTAGATCAATTGTTTCAGATGCAGGCTTTGGATTACATCTATAATCTAGGGGAATAATGTGAATACATGCATGTTTGAACCCATATTTCTGAACCAGGTTATGGCAATCCCTGCAATAATTCAATCCCTCTATCAATATTCAATCACCCCCAATTTTGGGGACAAAATTCAATCGGCTGTCCTAATAAATTTGGTCATCGTCTGAAATCATTGAAATAACATAGAAACAATGGATAATCTGCTTGATTTTGAATCATTTTCTCAACTTCCTGTTCTAAAAAATTTGATCACCCCTGGCTTTGTTGTGCAAACATTCACTTCCTGTGATTGAATTATTAAATTGTGGTTAGATTTCTCAAGTTTGTATGTGCCAACAGAATGACCATGATGACTTGCTAAATGATCTATCTTTCATATACATGTGTATCCAGGTCCGAAGGCCATTTGTGCCTCCCAAAGGGAGACTACTCAGCACTGAAGTTCCAAGCAGCTCTCGACAGATTGTTGGCAGGGAATTTCAGGTCAGTGTGTTAAACTGTGATGTGATATCCATTATTATAACAATTTTGCAAATGTTGACAACTATAATAATATCCTATTTCTTTTTCGAACAGCATTTTTCCACTTAGAATCAGAAAAAACATAAACATTTCAACTGAGACTAAATACTGTGGCATGGATTTTTATTTATTTATTTAACTTCGACACCAGTCTGGAAAAGATCTCACAGGTGACTAGCACCTATAGTTAAGCAATCCTCCATTAAAACCATACACAGACACACACACATGCACGCACATATTAACAATCATAACATACATATTAAAGAGTTGATTCTAAAAGACCATAAGAAATAAAAATTAAATGAGGAAAAATATGCACGTGAAGCTAACTGAGTTGGCATCGCGTACAATGGCATTTGCTAACCCATGTACATGAGTTGTCTGATACAAATTTGTTTCTTAAAAAGGTTGAGTTGTATCTCATCAACTTAGCTTTATATGACTCAATATTGAAAGACATAAGGTCACGTAATGAATTTACATTGATATGTTATTTATCCCAAGACCTGAAAGGATAGCTAGTGAAATTTGTACAAAGTTAGCAGAATTTCTCCCCGCAGATGCCTGAGCTTAAGTTTTGCCATCTAAATAATTAGAAGAAATAGGGTAGTAGCTTTTGGTTCAACGAAGTTGTGAGCTCAAGTGTCATTGACTGAGATACACATTACTGTACATTCATATCCAGAATATGTAACACTTTCTGTGTGAACATTTTCTATAATACAGCTCTAAAATCTTACTTTTTTCTTTACCTGTAGATGGCGCTGGCGACAGAGAATACGTATCACGATTTCTGGTCACCATGACAATGATGATCCTATAGAACTTAAAGACCAACAGCTACAGTTCCCTGAACACAGATTCTCAGAGCATGTCAAAGAGTTTGAGACATTCCAGAGAGCCCGAGAGTTACTGCCGGTCACACCTCCCCGGGTACTGCCTATCCTGGCACTCAATGAAGTCTTTATTGGGGAATCTCTTACGTCCAGGTTAACAGAAATTATAATACATTTGAGTAGATTTTCTCAATCTGGTTGTTTTGACAAAAATCATGTGGCATCGAATTTACCTGCATTTCACACAATGTTAAAAATTGGTGAGGTGAAGTTGCTTTCACTACATCCTTTGCCTTACCACTGCTGATTGCTGAGGCCGCTATTGAGAGACTTAAATGACCCGACTTCACATTATATAAATCTATGGAATATGAGGTTTCTCTTAAAATACTGTACTCAAAAGCCGAATTCTGAAGATTAAAATTATATCCAATTGTTTTTATGATCACACTTTCTTGGTAAAGTTCAAATTATTAATGCTGGATGGGCCAGCCCTATGCAAGACTCAAACCCGCACCCTTAGAGTTAGGCATCGAATCAATGGCAGTAAATGCAAGTGCGCTAAAACCACTCGACAACCTCAGCTTCCACCAAAGGGGATGTTCAGAGATCAGAGTATTCCTGAATGTGACGTTCAACCTTATATCACGCTAGCCTATCTCTCAGAGATCGGAGTCTTATATTATATACATATACTACCCCCTGATAGATTGAATAATAGCACAGCTCCTAAAACTGATATTGTATATATATATACATAAGCCGTTTAGAAAGTAGGTAACATTTATATATAAAATTATGTTTAGGATCTTGGTTAAGCGCAAATTATTTGTGCTGAATGGGCCAGTCCAGGACAATAATCCAACCTGCACCCACAGAGTTTGGCACCAAATGGCCAGCAGTAAATGCAGTGCTCTAAACCACTCAACCACATCAGCTTCCACAAAAGAGGAAGTTTGGAGGTAGGAGTCTAGATTATGTGCGGTAAATCTACTGCCTCTCTGATAGACTAATAGCACAGCTCCTGAAGGCGATATTGTATATATACTATATATATATACTATATACACTGACACCATTGTTTGAGTGGTTGAATACTGGTAGAGGTTTACCTTTGTCTAACCTAATAGTTATGTATTTATTACTGTAAGGGTCTCGTATTATGAGCTGTATATTGATGAGGAAGGAGGTCAGAAACAGAAAAGTTCGGGGATTACAGTTTGTACTGGCACGGGGTCCACATCCTGGTCCTTTCACATAAACCACCTGTCCTTGGAGGCTGTCAAACAGCTCATACAAATAGGTAAGATGACATTGTCTGATATGGAAGAACTAAATTTGAAAACTTGTTTTACTCGCCCATGTATACATCTCCACTTTTGCACGAGAGGTAACTCCCCTGGAATCTTGTACAAACTGGTATTCAGTCTGTGCATTCATTAAAAATCTGAATTTATTGCCATAAACACTCAATATTAAGCTATTTCTGAGAAGAATGCTGATTATTTTAATGAAATCCAAAATTTGTCCGGAGTTACTATGAAGCTGGTCTCATAGGTCATCCTGAAAAATGTCTTTGGGTTATCATGAGCAAGGTACCATTGGTTATCAACTAGGTATCTTGGGTAATCATGAACCAGGTCTCAAGGGTTATGAACCAGGCTCCATGGGTTATTCATTGTGAACCAGGTTTCCTGGATTATTGTGAACCAGGCTTCAGGGTTATTGTGAGCCAGGCTAGGTTATTGTGAACCAGGTCTCCTGGATTACTGTGAAACGGGCGCCTCATGGGGTTTGAACCAGGTCACATGGATTATTGTGAACCAGGCTCCATGGATATTGTGAACCAGGCTTCATGGGTTATTGTAAACCAAGTCTCCTGGATTATGGTGAAACAGGCCTCATAGTTTTGACGCATGTCTCACGGGTTATTGTGGGCCAGGTCACATGAATTATTGTGAACCAGGCTCCATGGATTATTGTGAAACAGGCTCCATGGGTTATTGTGAACCAGGTCTCCTGGATTATTGTGAAACAGGCCTCATGGGTTGTGAACCATTTCTCATGGGTTATTGTGAACCAGGTCACATGGATTATTGTGAAACAGGCTTCATGGATTATTGTGAACCAGGCTTCATGGTTATTGTGAACCAGGCTCCATGGGTTATTGTGAACCAGGTCTCCTGGATTATTGTGAAACAGGCCTCATGGATTGTGAACCATATCTCATGGGTTATTGTGAACCAGGTCACATGGATTATTGTGAACCAGGCCTCATGGATTGTGAACCATATCTCATGGGTTATTGTGGACCCTATCTCATGGGTTATTGTGAACCAGCCTCCGTGGGTTATTGTGAACCAGGTCTTCTGGATTATGGTGAAACAGACTTCTGATTATGGTGAAACAGATCAGAAAATAATGATCTGTTTGTTCCCAAGCCAAAATCAAATATGCTGACAAGAAGCTTGAGCTACACAGGAGCCAAAATATGGAATTCGCTGGACAAGAAGCTAAGAGAGTCTCCCTCGGCTGGAGCCTTCAAACATCGACTGATAAAAATTCTTCAGGCAAAAAGCAGAAGTTAGCTGGATGCCATGATGTTAGATATATTATTATGTGTTTGATGTATACTTTGAATTTGGTTGAACTGTTTTCATATATATATTTAATGTACATTGTTTGATTGTTTGTTAGAGAGCCTCTGGGAAGAACAGTTTACACAACTGACAGAGTAAATACTTGTATTTGTTACCCTCAGAAAATAGAGTAAATATATATATATATATGGGTTGTGAACCATGTATGTAGGGTTATTGTGAACCAGGTCACATTGATTATTGTGAACCAGGCTCCATGGACTACTGTGAATCTGGCCCTCCAGCTTAGGGCAGCATGGTTTACCATACCATGTTTGTCTGGCACAGGAGGTAGATTAAAGTGCCAAACAAATTAGGCTCTCTGACGATCCATTGTGATCACCAGTGTCTGTAGAGCCTAATTTTCAAAATTCGAAATTCATTTTTTTTTGTAGTTTTGCTTAGGTTTTTGTTAGGGTTAGGGTTTTGCTAGGGTATGTTTGTTTGGGTCATCGTTGCCGTGTGACCAATAAGGTTAGGTGTGATGTTAAACTTCAAACAACCAACCAACCAACTGTGAATCTGGTTATAGTGGACCAGATGTCGAGTTTTGTGAACCTCAATTGATTGATTTCTTAGCATGAGGAACGTCCTTAATTAGATCTCATAGGTTTTAGATAGGTCTTCCATATTTGTGTTCAATTAATTTCATCTTTTATAGACGGAATTCTGTTTCATATTTTCAGCAAAAGAAAACTTCAAATGCAAATTTACCAACTTGGAAGACTGTTCTCTTCAAGAAGTCGTTCATGCTTTCAACAACTCTCTGACCTTTGACCCCAGTGAGTTGAAAATGGCTTATACAGTACGAGATCCTCTTATTAATGGTGAGTACCACTATCTGTACAGTATATCTAATATTAACATCAGATGGAGTTACATCATTTCCAAGTTGGAGGTCTTTAATGACTGTGTGTTAATTAGTTCATCCTTCAATCCGGTCTTGCACAGAATTCAAGTTAATATTGTAAGAATACCCCTGTGCCGATGTCACCAGCAGGCACATTGAGATGTGCTTTGGCAGAGATTCATTTAGTCACTCGCTCTCCTGTCTCTTTAACATGGAGCAAGTTTTTTAACTGTTGATAACTGGACTATTTTTAACCAGTAATTGCCAGAAATTATCATAATCATAAACATAATAGTGATCCTTTCTTGGAATTATAGGATAACTTGATTCATATATATCATATTTACAGTTATAAATATTTACAAACCTCACCCAGGTTAAAGAGATAGGAGAGCAAGTGAATGAACGAACCGCTGTTAAAGCACATCTCAAGGCACCTTTCATTGCTTTTGGCACAGCAGTGTTGTTAAAGTGTTAACTTGAATTTCGTGCAAAGACCAGATTCAGTTTTCATGATGCAAACACATAGTGTGTCCCATTAGTTTGACTAAATATATTCCCAAGTAAATCAGTATCTGTCAAGGTTTAGTTTCATTTCAATTAACCAAATTTAAGCACATGTTTGTGTATTTTAGGTGTTTTCCAGGTAACAAATCCCAGAGGATTTGCATCAAAGTAAGTACTGTGTGTGTGTGTGTGTGTGTGCTTAAAAATACACCACAATAATAGATTGCTTAAAATTAGTCATTGCTGTTGTTCAATCATAACCTGGGGTGGCCATATTTCAGATAATATGATCATAATTTTTTTCCATTTGGCTGTTAACCCTCAAAAACCTCTAAAATTAACCAAACAAGTAAGCTGGATGTTTCCTGTTTGAATTCCGCTTTGAAATTTGATTGTCTGTTGACAGTATGTTATCTGTCATGTCAGGGTACGGCATATCACGTTGGGCACACCGGTTCTCGTCAGATCACCGAAGTTAAGCAACGTTGAGTCCGGTCAATACTTGGATGGGTGACCGGGTGCTGTACTGGCTTGGCTGATCAGTGTCTAGGATAATAGGAACTGTGGACACTCGTGTTCTGGCACATATGTACATGTAGGCATCGCCGTGCTATGACTGAAACGTAGTTGAAAACAACGTTAAATCCTACTCACTCACTCACTCATGTCAGAAAGTGTGCATGCATAGGTGATAGACTCCTGATAGTACGGTACCAATGTCTTTGCAGAAAAATGTGATCTCCTTCATTTTGTCTGCATGCTATAAATCCCTCTCTGTCATTTTATACGCCCACCAAAAAGGCGAACAATGGCAATTACAGTCTGTCTGTCCATCCGTCCATTTGTGTCCTGTCTATGTGTGATAGGTTTCTATCTAAAGTTGCAATTTTCTGTGAGTGGATAAAAGAGGGAAAAGTTGTTACATACCAACATTGACGTGAAGATCAAAGGTAAAGGTAACTGTGACCCCAAAATCAGGAAATTATTAAAAATCCCAATATTTTTGTGAGCGGATACATTAAGGGAGAGACGATGTGTTTCTTACCATAATTGAGATCAAGGTCGCTGTGGCCCAAATATGAGGAAATCATTGAAGACTGCAATTTTTTGTGAGTGGATACACTAGGAATGGGGGGGGGGGGATGATGTGTTGAGTATCAAAATTGAGGTCAAAATGTCAATGGTCAAGGTCACTAAGCCCAAACATCAGGACATCACTCAAATTTCACCCACCCATCATATTTTGAGATGTGATCTGTCCAGTTCTAGGTTGTGCATTGTGTCCAAACTTTGGATATACATTAATATCAAGAAGGAACAAAGATCCTGTTGATTTTGAATTCATCACTGTGACAGTCTACAGTCAATAACAGTTACTCACGATAGTCTCTTGTCATTGATAAAATTTTGAAAATAGTTTCTCCTAAATTTGGGGTAGGGGAGGTGATAAAATTTATGAGTTTGGATGATCAGAATTTGAGGTAATTTCATACAGCATTCTGAAGCTATTTTTGGGGTCTTTTTTCGACAGTTCCAGTGCATCTTCTGCATTTTGGGGAAAATTTAATTTTCCATACTCAGTTTCTCAAGCCCCCATTACTGGCCCCCAATTATTAGAAATTTTAATGAAATATTTGGGAATGATTGAATGTTAAGGGCATTGATTAAATTAGTAAAACATCCATCTTAATACATTTACAAGAAGGGTATGTATTATGATATGTATATGCCTCTTTTCTGACAGGTTGAACATTCGTTCTCGGATGTGGGATGCTTGTCTGGTCGTGGATGGCGGTTCCTCGTTCAAGTTCAATGACGGAGCTGTGGCTACTTTAGAAGTGAAAGAGGAGGATGCCCTGAGGACGGTTACATTTGATTGACACCTTGTACAGACTCTAGTCGATTATTCCATGTCATTTATACCACTAAGTTAGCCTCGTATCAGTATTCAGAAAAGTGCTTTTATATTGTGTGTTCTGATGTACATAAAAGCTCTGCTGATCAGACAAATACAATATTGTCTTTCCTCCACATTGAGAAAGCTACAGAAGATTGAGTGAAATTGCATGTGAAGCACATATTGGGCGACTATTTATCAGTGCAACAATTTGACTTGCATTTAGCAGAAAGCAACGACACACTGGGAAGATTGGAACTGGTCGATGATCAAGGGCAGGGCCCCTACATCAACCAGCTGGACAAAAGTAGAATTGGCTTGGAGAGGCTGGTCCAGTTCAGATTCGTTACTGGAATGGATCAGTACTCTTAGTTCATGACTGAACAGCACAATTTATTTACTCAGTGGTACTGAAAGGAAGGTCTACCATACAGTAACATTTGAAATTTGGCTGTGTAGTTTTCGTGCAGGATCGACGATATGTATTTTCATCCGTTGAAAAAAACCATGATTCCTTCAACTGGAAAATTCTTCTTAGAATATAAACAATATATGAGGTTTTGGGGTATGATGAAGAATTACTATAATTAGTCCAAAGTTACTAAAAGAAAAACAACCTTTTTTACTCCATTTTAGAGATGCAATCCTCTAGCTGATATATATTATCCAGTTGGTCAGTTCAATTCCAGTAATACATAGTGGTAGTTTAATATGCTACTGGAAAGGAATTGGATACTTTGGTATATAATTTTATTTGTATATACATGTATATTATGTATAGTAAATAAATTAATTTTAGTATACATATAGCACATAGGAACATTCATGTAATATTCTTCTCATCTCCATAAATTGCAGACTTCTTTTTTTGGCATCAGTGCGGTAATTCGTCTAATTATTCAATCACTGGACATGAAATTGCCCAAAATACAATCAGGGGGTGATCAAATTTATTAGAAGTGGAAGTTGACAAAATCATGGAGATAATCCATTATTTCTTTGGTAGTTTAAAAATTTTACTAGGTGATCAAATTTATTAGAGGATTCACCGTAAACACTGATGATTCGATCACTCTGGTGACTTTCAATAACCACCAGATTTGTCCTCGAATTTTGAAAATTGATTTAATAAATTTGATTGTCTCATTAAAGTGTAGCAGAAGCTATGTACATGTTACTGGTCCAGTTTTCGTATCATTTAAAATGAACTGTGGTACTGGTGTAAGTGTACATCAATTTCAAGGTAATAATGGGAGTAGAAAAACATAATCAATATCACTTATATTCTGTCTCAGAGGATTCAAAAGCAGCTATCTACAGTGAAAGAGGTCTTCATGATCCCATTTGACATCGGAGATGACGTTAATGATGTCATACTTTGAGCGTCCTGCAATGTCTGTGGGACATCGCAGCAATGTAGAGAGTGGAATACATTTGCGACAATGTAGCATTGTGACATGGTGAATTGATCCATAAAAACGTCACAAGTTCTGACATGCTTGTGGCACCGTGCTCTACAATAGCATTAATAACATGGAACTGGTTAAAATTAAAGTTGTAAAACAAGAAGTATGGTATAAATCCTATAATTTAGAAGATTACTTTTAATATGATGTAAACTTGCCAAAGTACCACAGTTACACTTCAAGTCTGAACTGGGTTGAGAAAATACACTTGCTGTGATTGAATTATGTTTGCTATATTGAATTGAATTGAATTTTATTCACCAACAAAAGAAAAGTAAATCAAGAGACAAAGGCAATCTGCATATTGAGGCATTGAAATAAATGAAGACATCGGTTTGCCAAGTGACATAGATTGGCGGGAATAAAACCCCTAGGGGCTTGTTCTATCCCTAAATAAAGACTATAACATTAACGTAGAAATCTACAGTAAGATTTATGGGTGAAATAACGTAGCAATCGTTATACTTTTGTATAAATTATATACAAGTGAAACACCTGGCAATTTTTGTGATATTAGGTCAGATTCTTATAAGATATGTTTTAAGTTTTGATTTGAACAGCGAAGTAGATTTAATTGTTTTAATAACAGGAGGAAGCTTGTTCCATTCACGGGGTCCACTGGTTTTGAGGGTATAAAATGATAAATTGGATCGATAAAATGGCCTATAAAGGTTAAGTTTTTGCCCTCTGGTATGATAATGATGTACGGCGGATTGTCTAGTAAATTATGTTTGATATGATTTTGGCAAATTGTACGAATGGTGCATAAATTTGTGGACCATCAACAGACATGAGTACAAGTTTAATTTAGGTAACGTCAGTATTTGAAGACTTCGAAATAATGGTGATGTATGTTCGTATTTGTTGGATAAAGTTATTGTTCTTACAGCTCGTTTTTGTAGTAATAATAGTTAACATGGAAATATACTTGGTACCATTGTATATTGTGGGGAATCTACAGCAGTTAACACTGTAATAATGATCTACTCTCCTCACATAATCTGAATGAGTTTATATCTGCTTAACACTCAGCTGATAATGCCTTGGATATTAGTTTTGTAACATGTGACCACAAAAAACCCCAGACACATATACCTGAGGCTTGTGGGTTCACCGAAAAATTGTCAAAGCAAATGATACAAACAGACATAATTGTGCAAATGACATCTTGACTGCATCTGTCAAGTGGACTAGTTCATTCGTGATTATTTTCCGTGTCACCCTCCTATTTAATAACCAGTTTGATTAGCTAACGCTTGTATCATAATTCAAACATTCTCAGTTTTGGAGAGGATCTCAGACCTGGCACTATTGGGATAAGCCCATACATGATACAACGTTCTTTATGATGGGAGAAAGAATTATCATGCTTGCACAGACTTTGAAACCTACCTAGAGCTGACCTCTACTGCAATGTTTAGTTTCCAAATGAACACATAATTTTCCAAATTGTATTTCATAGAGAGAGTTGACAGCTAGCATTCAGTACTTATCACTTGCCAGGAATTAGAATGGTAGAATTCCAGATGTTTCTTGTCAGCATTTTTGCCAAATTATATTTTCCCTTAAATTAAATATGGTGTAAACTGAATTCCATGGATTGTTTTACCCTGTGTCCCACTGCCCTGTCCTCCCATTTGTTCATGACTGGGTTTTAAACTGTGTATCAATGCGAGGCTCCTAACTTAGTTCCACATATTCATTTTTGCCTGTGATAGAGTTTTAAGTTTGTTGATTTCTGACGGTAAAGTGTCAGTTTTAATCTATTCATTTGTAAACAAGAGTAGAAATACGTAAACTTATTCCACAGATTATATTTTGAGAATAACCTATTATTCAATCAAAGATGAGAATCCGTGTAACCTTCAAGGTTCTCCATAGTTTTCTCTGATTTGTTCGCACAATGATGGAGAGCACCTCTCAGTACCCTCATGTATAAGTGGTTGATTTTGAAAATGTAATTATGAATTTATTCACTGGTTATGATCAGGTCTGTAATGAGTTTATCACTTGAACACATTTAAGAACCAAGTTCGAAATATAGCCTTTCTATTCAGCTCTGATTGTTCAAAAGTGTTTAAAATGGATCTAAACCCTGATGACGTTTTATCCCTATTTTGAATCAAGTGATGAATTGTCATTAATTTAATTGTCAAGGCACAGTACACGTGCCTGCAAGGCATAAAGTTCTGTATGTAACCCGATACATCAAGGGACCCTCAGTGGCCGATTGGTCTAAGGCACATCGCTGGTGATCGCTAGCCTCACACTGCTGAACCGGCACGGGTTTGAGCCACGCTGGTGCACGTGTGAAAGTTTTGCTAGCCGACGGGCGGTGGTTCTCTCCAGGTACTCGAGATTTCTCCACCTCTCAAACTGGCTGTCACCATATGAGTGAAATCACCTTGTGACATTAACCCCCCCCCCCCCCATACACCAAATTAAAGCTTACAAGATGTGTTCATCTGGCTTCACATTTTCAGGGATTTTGCATTGGCAATCAATTTGGTGTCTTGTTACACAAGGGAGTGCCCACCTGCCATTTGTCATGAATGTACATTGCATCATGGGATAGATGTGGGATAAATGTCATCAGGTTTCAGGCCTATTGGGTTGATTATTCTAGTGATACATCCATAATAACTAAAACAATGATGCATGAACTCCCTACTCATCCATACACCATACTTCTGAGATTGTGTTAAGGTATCAGCCATAGGCACTAGTGTCTGTAATTGATTACTTAACCTACTGGTTTTCATTTTGGTTCAGTAATGAACAAAGGTGTGGTTATGTTAACAGTGTGTGAGTGAGCTAAGTTTAACGCTTCAACAATATTTCAGTCGTATCGTGATGAACCAACAAGGCACCACCCAGTCAAGTTGCGTTCCTGCTTTAAAAAAAGCAAATATTGGAAGCAACAAGGAACCAGACACACCATCATCCACCCTATAAATTACAGGATAGGACAGCACACAAGACAGACAGGATGTTTACATTGGTGCAATAAAAAGTGCAATTACAGTGCTAGACACCACATTATCAAGTTCCTGTTGCTTCTCAGCAAAATGCATTAGAACAACCGGAACCTGTACCAGGCACCCACCAACCACCCACAGTTACGTTAAAATAAGAAAACCTCCCTTAGCCTGTTACATTAGTAAAGCCAAAATTAATTTGTTTAATTCTGTACAAAAAACTGTTTCGCACAACTGAAGAAATTCTCTTTTGGGTTTATTAATTGTAACACCCGAGGAAGTTTTTCATATATATTACCCCACTAAACACATATTCTAACTCCATTGTTAGAAGAATGGCAATAATGATGCGGAGTCCTTGACCTTCACTATGTGTTAGAACTATGAAGTATGGATGAGAAGGGTTCTATGCATATATATCATTTTATTCAAAATAATATTAAACCCAATAATGAATTGATTTATGGATTACATACCCTTTTCTGGACCTGTGATCTAGAATGACTTGCGTGGATAGATCATTTGCTTTTTAGCCAGAAATTTTCTATTTGTTGTGTTTTAATGTTTTTCAGGTTAGTGAAATGTGTTGTTTCTCAATCAGTTTGCATTGGATGTGATGCAATTTTGTACATGTAGGTTTGTTTTAGAAATTGTAGACCATAGGATATCAAATTTCATCATTCTATATTCTCTATATTGGTTGACAACGTATATACTGTCCATAGGTCATAAGGACTGTACATAACACAATACTGATCAATGATGGCTCTAATGCTACTACATTTCTACTTTTAGATGAAATGTCTCTGTGTACTCTTTTTGAGTAATGTTTACTAGTGCCGAGACCTTAATGATGCAACATAAATGATCAACAAGACATTTAAAATACCCGCTGGAGTAATTGTCACCCAGACAATGATGTAAAACTCTCCGGGTACTCCGGCTTCCTCCACCAACCAAACTGACTGTCACCATATGAGTGAAACAAACTTGAGTGTGACATTAAGCCAAATTCCCTCCCTCCCTGTAAAACTGGCACCAACAGATGAGGTGAAAGGAGTTTTAAGGGGATGCTAGTACAAGAGGACCAGAAGATAAACCAAAAATGGTAGTTCTGTCAATGGATTGATGAACTGGGCCAAAGTAGACAAACAGGAATCTGATTGGATAGGTACTGTGGTAGTGTGCAAGTTGCTCATTTACAGCATGACTGGAAGACAAAATAGAAGAGATACCAGTTTTACTCGGCACCATATTTGAAATACACCCAGCTATTTGAAAGATCCTCAGCTGTATTCTCCTTTCTATGATATACAGCGTTGTGAAGGCATTTCTGTGCACATCTATTTCAAAATGAGACTATCACCATGGAATTCATAGAAACTGACAGCAACTTCATGAAGAACTTTTCAACATGAGAATTCTCTGTAACATTTTGTATTATGATGTTGAAAACTGAAGTCTTCGAACTGCACATCCCTGATCTATAAGAAAGGCGAAAGGATCATTGTATTTCTATGTTCTAATGGGTCTCTTCATCAGGTGCTGTTTAAAGGTGAACTGCAAAGCTTTCCAATGTTCTGTTAAAATGTCATAAAACAAGAACTTCTATAGTTGTTACAAATATGTGTGGTAATAGTTCTGTGGGTTATTGTTTTATTTTGGGTATATGAGAAGTCAAAACTTATACCACCAGAAAACGAGAACCAGAACTTTTAAAAACGTCATCGCTTGCCTCCCGTTGTTTTTGGAACGTCATGACGTTATAGTGGTCCTCGCTCATTCATCCGACGTAGCATGACGTCACATTTAAATAAAACTTGAATGAAGGAGACCACTATAACGTCATAACGTTCTACAAACCAAGAGAGACAAGCGATGCAAGTTTTCAAGACGGATTTATAACAGGATAACTTAAAGGTTATACCAAATGACTCTATACTACTTTGCATTAAAACATACCCAGTAGTGTTCCAAACAACAAATTAGTATTTTTTTCTTGAATAGTGTCGTCGAAGTGGGTTTTAGGACACGAATAGCACACATGTGGGAGAAAACGTATTGGAGCCATGACCTCTGGTGCATGACGTCACAACCTGATTACGATTGCGCCGTAAACGTCATAGTCTATGACGTCGGGCGTTGTTACGAAAGATTCACCCAACTGTGGGAGTTCTAGCGTGACGTCGCTGACATTTTGACGTCACAACAGGCATTTGAGCGAGATCGTAATCAGGTTGTGACGTCACAGGTCAAGCGGTCACAGCTTTCGCCGTTTTGAAAGGGGCATGAAATTGTCGCACTTTACTGCTGCTATTTCCAACCTTGGGCAGTTTGAAAACATACATGAATATAAAACAAGTCTATATAATCACCTCTACAACAATTTAGCACAAAAAAGTAGCAGGTTTTGAGACCATTTTGTATAACCTTTAAATATTGTTATTAGTACAATTTTGCAATATATATTTGCCCCAAAAACGTATAAAAGTTATGTCACATAAGACAAGATGTATATAAGCAACATTTTACATAAAATTAAAAGCTTTGCAGTTCACCTTTAATGTTGAAGGTTTGCTCAGTGGTAAGGCTGTCACAAGATACTACAAGATATTATCCATACACAGTCTGATCTTTAAATTATTGCCAAATAGATATATATTTTCACGTTTCAGGAAATTCATAAGTTAGTGGTCTTAGACAAACAACTGTTCTTACATCAGCTGTAAAGTTTGCTGTGCTGTTTATCTTATTTACACGAGAGACAGTATTGTGAATTGTGTTGTGAACGTAGAGTAAACAATAAACATGAATATCCAAAGTATGATATGTTTTGTTTATTTCATATATGCAAATGACTGAAATAGAAACTAGTAGCAGGTCTTGGAACAATTAGCACATATACTGTAATCAAATAACTGTATTATACTGGTCAAATTAACAACACCACAATGGAGGAGTAATTAACTCCACCGCAATGGAGGAGTAATTAACTCCACCACGATGGAGCATTGGAATTTAGCTTGAAATCCTGTCTCAAAGAGATGAGAATTTATCATTTTCCAAGATGTACGAGTGCAAAAGAGATTTGAATGCTATTAGAATTTGATAACTGTAATAGATTTCCAGAATAAAGAAATGACTTTAGAATTATGAATTTATATTAAACATGGTACATGTATATTTACTGCAGGATGTTTTTTTCACTTGCACAAGTTTTAAAGTACAGCCTACTTCACAATATAAATGTCAAATTCATGTAAATCTCACGAAGCTAACTCTCCCTGGGGGTGCACTCCACACTAGGCCACGGTTTCGCACAAATGGCCCCTCCCTAATTTCATAATAAGGAAGGTCGCCTGTTTTTGACAGCATGGTAATTCTTCTTCCCTTTCTACTAACTGATATCTATAGTATCACCCTGCTGGACGTAACCATTTCTTCAAACGAGTATATAACATTTGCTTGCTGGTCTCAACTACGCGCCACTGCGGAGTTAATCGTTTCCGGAATTGAATATCAGGCAGGCCAAAATCCTCACTTTTTCGGGAAACGAAAATGATGATTCCTTTATGGCGATAAAATTTTACAAAAAACGAGTAGGTCGACCCCCTGTTTTTTTCGCCATTTTAAATTGTCCTTTGGACGGGAAACACTTTAACATACATAAAAAGAAAATCATTTCGTACGTTTTCTCTGGGTTGCGGGTAGAATTTGACACATTTTCATATATTTTAAGGAGTTTTTCAGAAAAGTTGAAGAAGGTTTAAGGAGGATTGTACGTATTTTCTATTCAATTTCAATAGCTCACAAGTCTTCTGAAATAATGGCACGGGTGTGCCCATTTAGAAAATATATACTTTTACAGGGTTTTTGTTAAAGATTTTACATCAATTTGTGGCCGAAGATTCGAAACCATGCCTGTTTTTAGCCGCACATCATTTAGGTGTGGAATGCACCCTGGCACATTGTCACAATCAGGAGTAGATAACTCTGGTAAATTATAATGATCAGGGGAAGAGAACTCCGCATCCTTGTCACAATCAGGAGAGGATAACTCCACTATGATGGACCTGTGGCAATAAGGAGATCGTTACCAAAATCAGAGGTGAACAGTGTCCATGAATATAAACTGCCACATTCAGAGGTGAATTTAAGTGATGATAATTGAGGGCAATCACTCTATTACATGTATTATATCATCTCTGATCTTGGGTAAGAGTTGATATATCATTGTCATCCAGAGCGAACTGTCTTAACATGTCCATTTCCAGAAAATGCATGTGACCAGGAATAACTAATGAGTGAAGAGGTCCACCAAGATCAACGGAGGTCATTTTTTGTAAAGTGGTGGCAATGATTTGTTGAGTTTCTGCACCAACTCGGGCCAGTCCAACACAAATTGTATCTTCTGTAAAAGCTGAAAGATAAGATAGCTTAATCAACATTCACCATCAAGATAATAGCAATCATCATCATACCATACTAGTACAATGAGTGACACATAATCATCATCATACCATACTAGTACAATGAGTGACACATAATCATCATCATACCATACTAGTACAATGAGTGACACATAATCATCATCATACCATACTAGTACAATGAGTGACACATAATCATCATCATACCATACTAGTACAATGAGTGACACATAATCATCATCATACCATACTAGTACAATGAGTGACACATAATCATCATCATACCATACTAGTACAATGAGTGACATATCTTCTCTCACAAATGTCCTGTCCACCAAAGCGGGTACACATTACTTCATAATGCATATATCATTCGTCCGCTGTAGTTGCATGTATCTCTTTTATTCACAAATGTTTGTGACAGTTCAGCATGTATGCCTAACAAGAGTTTATGAAATAAGAGATAATTATAATTTATGAATAAGGATATGACAATTACTTCAATCCAATCAATGGTTATTATAAACACTGGAGTTGGAAACTTTAGTCTGTATACAAGTTGTTCAGATGAGAACATGCATGTATATTTCAATAGATAGAAAACCGCACTGCGGTGACCTAATGGTAGAGTGTCGGCCTCGTAAGCGGTAGGTACTGGGTTCGATCCTAGGCCGGGTCATACCAAAGACTTGAAAAATGGAACTTGTTGCTGCCTCGCTTACGCTCAGCATTAAGAGGATAGAACAAGGACTGGTTCGCTCGGTGTCAGTATAATGTGACTGAGTGGGGTGTCACGTCTGCCTATGGCATGATATTTCGGTGGGACAGCACTATAAAATGGCAGCATTAGATCTGCTCTGTTACAAGTAGGTACCCCCGCCCCTCCTCCTTCCCTTTCCCGTCGTGATATAGCTGAAAAAATGTTGAAAGCGACGTTAAACCCTATTCACTCACTCACTCACTCAATAGATAGAAGATTGTGAATTAGTGATCTGTGTATGGCATACCTAGACTGTCGGCTCCAATTTCTTTCTTCCTGACAAGGATTTCTAATAACTGCTCTGCTGCTTGGTTAACTGTCATATAGCGTGGAGGCTCATACACTTTCCTACCTCTGAAAACATAAGAGATGGCAGGGACATTATGTTATGGTGAATGTCTAAACTGGGTTGCCTATAGGTTACACAAACTTGATGTATGGGGAACCAAATGATTCACCTAAAACCCTTGTTTTAATAAGTCTCTGAATTCATGTGACCTATATAGGTTACCATGGAAAATACTGAATAACACCTCTGAATGATGAAGGGTTACAGAAGTGATGCCTGGATGCTGACATGATCAATGGGAACTTGCTATAGTAGGCAATAGAATAAGCACATTTAGTGACACACCGCAACATGTTAAATATTTGGCAGCAGCCTTAGCAATTTATAGGAATGATGTTTAATAGCAGAAATACATGTAGGTCTACTCAACTGAGTGTGCTGGAAAAAAATGGAACACCCAATTCTGTGAGTGAAAAAAAATATGAATTAGTATTGGGAACACTTACTTCATTAAATTTTCTATACTCTGTTCTTTGACTTTAATATCTGGAAAAAAACAAGGCATTTACTTTCAATGTGTAAATCTCTTCTCAATATTTCACTAATTTGACTTCTATTGTATCTTAACTTGAACATAATTTGTATTTTTCTTTGACTCTTTATACAGGCCGTCAATCTTGAAAGTGGTTACAATATCCTTTTCCCAGTAACTGCTATGTATGGCAAGAATGAATTCAGTTTGTGATACATGTAGAACAAGTATGAGGAATGTGTCACAATTATACAACCTGATACAGATAGCACTTACTTACCCAGGAAACAATTATACAACCTGATATAGATAGCACTTACTTACCCAGTAAACAATTATACAACCTGATATAGATAGCACTTACTTACCCAGGAAACAATTATACAACCTGATATAGATAGCACTTACTTACCCAGGAAACAATTATACAACCTGATATAGATAGCACTTACTTACCCAGTAAACAATTATACAACCTGATATAGATAGCACTTACTTACCCAGTAAACAATTATACAACCTGATATAGATAGCACTTACTTACCCAGTAAACAATTATACAACCTGATACAGATAGCACTTACTTACCCAGGAAACAATTATACAACCTGATATAGATAGCACTTACTTACCCAGGAAACAATTATACAACCTGATATAGATAGCACTTACTTAGCAAAGTAAACAATTATACAACCTGATATAGATAGCACTTACTTACCCAGTAAACAATTATACAACCTGATATAGATAGCACTTACTTACCCAGTAAACAATTATACAACCTGATATAGATAGCACTTACTTACCCAGTAAACAATTATACAACCTGATATAGATAGCACTTACTTACCCAGTAAAACAATTATACAACCTGATATAGATAGCACTTACTTACCCAGTAAACAATTATACAACCTGATATAGATAGCACTTACTTACCCAGTAAACAATTATACAACCTGATATAGATAGCACTTACTTACCCAGTAAACAATTATACAACCTGATATAGATAGCATTTACTTACCCAGTAAACAATTATACAACCTGATACAGATAGCACTTACTTACCCAGTAAACAATTATACAACCTGATACAGATAGCACTTACTTACCCAGGAAACAATTATACAACCTGATATAGATAGCACTTACTTACCCAGTAAACAATTATACAACCTGATATAGATAGCACTTACTTACCCAGTAAACAATTATTATGCAACCTGATATAGATAGCACTTACTTACCCAGTAAACAATTATACAACCTGATATAGATAGCACTTACTTACCCAGTAAACAATTATACAACCTGATACAGATAGCACTTACTTACCCAGTAAACAATTATACAACCTGATATAGATAGCACTTACTTACCCAGTAAACAATTATACAACCTGATATAGATAGCACTTACTTACCCAGTAAACAATTATACAACCTGATATAGATAGCACTTACTTACCCAGGAAACAATTATACAACCTGATAGCACTTACTTACCCAGTAAACAAAGAGTATGTACACCCCTCTCTCTGTTTGTAGCTATTTTATCATAGAAACTGTCGGGTCTCCAAGTGTCTGTCCAAAACACAACTGACACAGTCTCTCCAAAGTTGTACAACTGTAAAACATCCGGTACCAGTAGTATTTTTATGCAATTATTAACTTAAATCAGAATTCAACTTAAAATGCGAGTTCATGACTTCCTGCTTGACATTAATAACTTGATATTATAATTAGACAACTTTAGACAATATTGGAACATAAAACATATGTGCACATTCTTGTACAGCCAATAACTAATGAATTGTAGATGATGATGTAATGTACACATGTTCTTATTGGACAACTGGTTTAAGTATCCTTCATTACATGAATGCTGGCAGTCTAATGGCTGAAAAAAGAATACAGTATTTAAAGTGATCCAAATATTCGATCGCTGAGGTGATTGTTTTGGTCCCAAAAATGATGGTATAATCATAATTGGATTGTAGGTCCCCAAGCAATGCTGAGAAAAACTGGCTCGATCGAAAGGAAGTGCAAAAAAGGCGTTATAAATCTTATTATCTCCCCTAGTTCACAATGTATATATTGCCACCTTCAGATTTAAACCATATGTAATGCTTCAGGAGAGGCAGCTCCCACTGATCATTCAAGTCATATCATAGAGTTATCTCCCTTTACAAGTAATGTATTGTGTTGCGATGCCTACATGTAGGTTATAGATGGTACACTATATTGTCCTCCCAGAATCTTTTGAGGATCTCAAAATAGAAAATGATGAGACTAAACTACAATATAAATCATGCATTATTGCAACAAATACCAGATCTATGAAGAATGATTTTGCAACTGTTACCGTATTTGAAATGATTGATTAATCATTATTTACCTGCAAACCACAACATCCAACAGCATTGAGGATTGATGCATTGTGTATGACTCTGTATGGAATACCTTTCTCCTTAACCCTCAATACGAGGTCTGTGTGTGTTGTTGCTCTGTAATACATTGTATAATACCACATATATCCAGTAAATGTATGTCAGCTGAACATATCACTTTTTGTTCAGAATAAAACACACATTGAACTTGATCTTCATTCCGACGCCTGTGAAAATACAAGAACTAACAATTTTGAGTCAATTCTCAAACAATGTCAGCTCTAAATATCACAAGTATTCAAGTAAAACTTGAGATAAATAAAATAATCTAATTTCATGCACCTCTAGTAAAAGGAGCTAGTGAATCAATTATTTATCTACATGTAGTTTGTTTAAGATATTGCATGGTAAGAATACACACCCAAATGGATCTCCCACAACCAGGAAGGCTATATCTTCTGTCTCTGCTCCTTCTAGTATTGTATCTAAATGGTTAAAACATAAAGGAAGAAGAAATGGATGGTCTTCCTTTGCACAAACGAACATATATAGTCTGTTCTTTTCGTTAGGATTATGTTACTAGTAATTTCCTCATTATTGACTTGTTAAACTAAAAAACTGGGGGTTTATTCATAAAAATCATCGACCAAAATTAAAGTACTAATCCTTCACTAAGATGGCTGATAATCATTTCCACTGTCTGAAGGAAGTTCACTGGCAGTAGGAATGAGGCTGTGTGTTAATTCAAGTCGCGCTGAAGAGCAAGATCTCACATGAGACCTGATTTCAAAATTGAAAGCGACATGTGGTGAGACAGTGGCGGTTTCGGGGTCACCAACATCATCCTGCTGAAGGGCTGATTGCGCATGGGTATCTCAAAACTATCAACAGACAGACAGACAGACAGACAGTCTGACAGACAGACAGACAGACAGACAGACAGTCTGACAGACAGACAGACAGACAGACAGTCTGACAGACAGACAGACAGACAGACAGTCTGACAGACAGACAGACAGACAGACAGACAGTCTGACAGACAGTCTGACAGACAGACAGACAGACAGACAGTCTGACAGACAGACAGACAGACAGACAGACAGACAGACAGTCTGACAGACAGACAGACAGACAGACAGTCTGACAGACAGACAGACAGACAGACAGACAGTCTGACAGACAGACAGACAGACAGACAGACAGACAGACAGACAGTCTGACAGACAGACAGACAGACAGACAGACAGACAGACAGACAGTCTGGACAGTGTGACAGACAGACAGACAGTCTGGACAGACAGAGAGACAGATAAGAGCAGTCTGGGACAGACAGACACAGCCAGTCTGACAGACACAGCACAGGCAGACAGACAGACAGACAGACAGACAGTCTGGAGACAGACAGACAGACAGACAGTCTGGACAGACAGACAGACAGACAGACAGACAGACAGTCTGACAGGAGCCAGACAGACAGACAGACAGACAGACAGACAGACAGACAGACAGACAGACAGACAGTCTGACAGACAGACAGACAGACAGTCTGACAGACAGACAGACAGACAGTCTGACAGACAGACAGACAGACAGTCTGACAGACAGACAGACAGACAGTCTGACAGACAGACAGACAGACAGTCTGACAGACAGACAGACAGACAGACAGACAGACAGACAGACAGACAGACAGACAGACAGACAGACAGACAGACAGACAGACAGACAGACAGACAGACAGACAGACAGACAGACAGTCTGGAGGCAGGAGCTGCATGCACAGACAGACAGACAGACAGACAGACAGAGTGACAGTCTGACAGTAGACAGACAGACAGACAGTCTGACAGAGACAGACAGACAGACAGTCTGACAGACAGACAGACAGACAGTCTGGGACAGACAGACAGACAGACAGTCTGGACAGACAGACAGACAGACAGTCTGACAGACAGACAGACAGACAGACAGACAGACAGACAGACAGTCTGACAGACAGACAGACAGACAGCCCGACAGACAGACAGACAGAGACAGACAGACAGACAGACAGACAGACAGTCTGACAGACAGACAGAGACAGGATAGGATAGATAGCTGGGATAGGGATAGAGGGAGCAGACAGACAGACAGTCTGACAGACAGACAGACAGTCTGACAGACAGACAGACAGACAGACAGACAGTCTGACAGACAGACAGACAGACAGTCTGACAGACAGTCTGACAGACAGACAGACAGACAGACAGTCTGACAGACAGACAGACAGACAGACAGACAGTCTGACAGACAGACAGACAGTCTGACAGACAGACAGACAGACAGACAGACAGTCTGACAGACAGTCTGACAGACAGTCTGACAGCGATCGATATTTCAATCCACTATCTCACCCTGAGCACTCACGTATATATTCACTGTTGGCTTTGACAACGAGATATGTCATGCGGCTAAAACATCAAATAAAACCATCCACCTCAGACATCATTTTCAGCTGGATAACGAGTCTGAATTCAGTCTATTCACTATTAAATGTCCCAAGACAAAAGAAGAACAAATAGTTTGATGAGCTGGGACAACAATGAGCGAGGCTTTTTAGTATTACAAAAGCTTGAAGATCCCTCTCCTACATGATGAAATGACCAAAAGTTTAGCAGCTGAACTCACAATATCATTTTTATATTACTGTTGACAGACAAGCATATTGCGATTACGATTTCTGTCTATCGGTCTCTTAACTTTTTGTCTATGTGATATATATCTCCAGTTCTTGGTCATGGATTAATTTGCTAGCAAACTTTGTGCATGTTCATGTTGGCCAAGGGACAAAGAAGATCCCTATTTGTTTAGAGGTCAAAGTCACATGGATAAAAAAATCTGCCAAAAGAAATAAATAAGAAAACCTCTAGATACAGATTATGGATTAGTACCAAACTTTTGGTATACATTGTTAATGGCCGGGGCAAACAAGAATAACCATATTTTATTTTGAGGTCAAGATGACGAAGGACAAAACCTTCAAGAAAAAGAAAATCTCCTATTCTAAGTTATTGGTTCGAAAATGTGAGTAAATGTTGACCATGGGGCGAAGCAGAACTCTATATATTTTTAGGTCAAAAGGTCAAATGTCAAGGTCACCTAGGTCAGAAAAGTTTGAGAAAAAAAATTTCTGCTGTTCATATCATGACTCCAATTGAGAGATTATGATCAAATATCTAACGATCTCAATCTCTGGACTAGCAAAGTAGCCTATTGATGTTGTGGTATGTCCATTCCTCCATCCATCTCTCTGAATACTTTCATTATCTCCTGTTCCAGACTTTGGATTGGTACTATTCTTTGGCATGCCTTACCCAAAGGACATAGAAGAACCCTATTAATTGTGAGGTCAAAAGATCATTGCCAAGGTCACATAGGCTGAAAATCTGATAAAAGATAATTGTTTTGTTCGTGCTAAAATCACACTATCGGATTTCAGATTGTGCTCAAATTTCAGTTGTACCTCAATCTCATATGGCAGACAAGCCTTATTGATTTTGGTTCATGTCCATCAGTCAGTCTGTTCTCTGTGAGATAGTTTCAATTATATAATGTGGATTGTGATCAAACTTTGGGTGTAGGCCCTACTCATGAACTTTAACCTTGAAGAAAGACGAAGCCCTATTACTTTAGCCTGCAGTCATAGTTTGAGAGTCAATGAAGTCCCAAACAAGATAATGTTGTATGGCTAATGTGTATCGTCAGTTATATTCATTGTTCAAAGTGGATTACTTTTGGGTACAAAATTATGCATACATCTGCATGTTTCCTTTTGATACCAAATGTTAGTATTGTACATTCTAATGTCCTCATCATGTGTGATTGTTTTTCCATCAGATCTGTTCAGCATTGGTCAGGTTGCACAGGCGTATATTGAAGTCTATCGGCTCTTGTTAACAAACTGCACTGAATGGTACAATGAAACATAACTTTATTCCTTCTGTTGTTAATCATACCTGATGCTTGTTCCACCATATCACGGTCTGCCAGTAACACTTCCCTTCCATAAAACTCTTCCTGAAAAAAAAGTATTGAATCATACTGTAAAGTAGGTATTTTTGTGAACACTCAAAAAACATCAGGTAGACAGTACGTATATCAATATGCATGGGCCATTCAAAAATTATGTATTGCATTTTCCCTCAAAATTTAACCCAAAGAAACGTATGGTCACACTCAACTGGAAACTCCGTGTGAAATGATTAACACATCACTAGTTAACATGGCACCTCATTCCTCAATGCCATGCAGGCAACCTATATGCTACGCTGATAAACAGCTTGTATCACTGACGTCCCTACTCTCCCCAACAAGGAGAGTATAGGGACGTCAGTGATACAAGCTGAATAGTATGAGCGTACCTATATGCTTGCATATATCACAAACAACTCACTGGCACTTTACCACAACATTCTGCTCTCTTTAAATGGCTTAAACTTCAGGATGCAATGGTGCAAAATCCAATACCGGTACCTTCTGTAAGGCAATTGTCGAAACTTCAAGTGAGTACTCCACCTTGGCTAAAATAAAATAAAAATTGGATATTTGGACTATGAAACTGTTTTCAACAAATGGATTGAGGAGTTTAGTCATCCTCATAACAGGGCCGGGTCCAATACACCCCTGACTGCAGTTGAATGTGGTCTCTGAAGCTGGATGATACAGTCTACTGGCAAAACTGATGTTTCGATTGGTCAATTCTCGATTTGAAAAGGGGGCCTTCCAAACAGTACAGCGATGTAGGGGGAGAGGCTAGTGAGTGACAAACAGCAGGTACATTGTTTTATTCGCTAACTAACCTGAAATGACAGAAAGGCTGTCATAACAACATGCACCTTTAGCAT
>JAVTVY010014887.1:0-61512 GCA_036873755.1 Hanleya hanleyi
TTTTTCAAAAATTTTACCGATTCGCTCCGCAACACTTCCTATCGTGTTCTAAATGACGAGACGAGTAAAACGAGACCCCACACCCCTACCGCAAATGTATAGAAGTACGTTTCCCAGGATAGTCCTATACCCCCCCATACCCCATATAGGCATTTTCCCGTAATTTAGGATAAAGTCCGCGTTCCGTATTTTTTCAGGAAAAATTTTACATGCACCCACCCATGCTTGAAATATACTTCACTTTGATACCTCATACAACTTCATCGGCCCATTAGGGGCTCCCCTAGCTCCAAAACGTCTAGCAGGACCCATACAAGGTCCAGTTTTCGACACTAGGTGACCACATCCTGACGAAATGGCCAGTTTTCGACACCGGATGTGCCGCCATCTTGAACATACGTGCCGCCATCTTGGATATGGCCCATAATGCACCGGGTCAAAATACTCGCTTCTGATTGGCTGAGGGCTCTGTGACGGATTTGAAATACTCGCTTCTGATTGGACGAGAGCTCCGCATTGCGTCTGCGCATGCGCAGAATGATATTCCTACCGTACACCCAACCCATCAGATGCCCCTTCACGAATGCTTCACTTTGATACCTCACTCAACTCCATCGGCCCATTATGGGCTCCCCTAGCTCCCAAACGGCTATTTTCATATCCTTGGGCCACCGCGCATGCGCGGAATGACGCTATTTCAACCCCACACCCAGCCCATTAGATGCCCCTTCATGAATGCTTCACATTGATACCTCATATGACCCCATTGGACCATTAGGGGCTCCCCTAGCTCCAAAACGTCTATTTCCATATCCTTCGGCCACCGCGCATGCGCAGAATGCCGATACTTCAACCCCACACCCAGCCCATCAGATGCCCCTTCACGAATGCTTCACTTTGATACCTCACTCGACCCCATTGGACCATTAGTAGCTCCCCTAGCTCCAACACGTCTATTTTCATACCCTTGGGCCACCGCGCATGCGCAGAATGTCGATAGTTCAACCCCACACCCAGCCCTTTAGATGCCCCTTCACCTAAGCTTCACTTTGATACCTCACTCGACCCAATCGGACCATTTTATCTAGGGACTACTTTTTCTCCGCGGAAGCTTTTTTCCGCGACCGATTCACCGCCAGACATGACCGCATCACCGCGGATGAATACATCTTTGACCTGGGTCACGTGATATGCAAATTTGGAACTCTCCTGTGCTGGAGGTAGCTTTTTGGTCTTTCTGCCGGAACTATACTGCACTTGACCTTTCCTCCACACTTCCTCCACAAATCTGCGCAGAAATACCTGCGCACTCGTCAAAATGTGCGCTGTAATCATCTTTATATACTACTTGCCTCCCAATCCCGTAGATCCGTTCTTGCTTTCCTATTTCTCACCATCCCAGGAATGCGTGCCAAGGCGCGCCTTTCTAGGGGAGTCAAAATTTTAAATTCTTATGCTTTATTTCCTGCATTTTAGAGTATCTAACTAGGGTTTGATATCGTACATAATTTTCGTATTTCCAATATACGGACAAAAAGAGGGGTGCGTTCGCAACACACGCACCATGGGTAGCGACGCCCTTGTGAAGAATATGCTTTTCTTTTTTTCACCTTATTTTGTCTTCTTGAATTCTTTCTTTATGATTTTGTGAACCTAAAAATTCCTAAACAATATCGGTAATAAAAACTAGAGATTTGGCTGGCCCACTAATGCTGGACAGTTGTAACTAGTTTTAGTTGTGCGATAGATATGCGACGCAGACAATTCATTTTACTATTCATTTCGAAAATACGTATTCATGAAGTATTTTTGCGTTGACATCATACTCGGAATTTTAGAAAAGTTGCCCCCCCCCGGCTCCGCCGTGCCTGCAACGCCTGGGGTTGTTCAATTGTAGGTACATGTTATACTTATTTTACATTGTAACAATATATTATACAATAAAATACCAATAGCTATCGCAATAGAAAGATTAATCCTGCTATGCTTTGCCGCTTACATACAGATAAATATCGGAAATGTATATTATAAAGATTGTATATGGATTGTATAGAATTCTTGAGGTCATTAACTGTCAGAGCTTATCAGAGGTCTCCATTTCAGGGTAAAGCTGTCATGGAGTTACTGGCGGGCGCCCATCTTGGCTTGATGTCACAAGACCTGCAGTTGTATATGTAAGTTTTTACAGCCAGGACCATATGACTCAGTGGATCTCTCTGAAAAACATGTCCGAGAATTACATCGGTAAGACAGATATCATATCGAGGCATATTCAACTCTGCTGTCCAACGTTGAAAGTTTCCTCAAATAATTTTTACAAACCTACATGTCCAGAATAAGTGAACAATTGTTTCTGTGCTATTTCTGCAAAATGTGTATTTATCCGAGTCGACTTTTCCCATTTCTGAATACATTGTTATAGCGGCAGATAAAAATATAATATATGCCTTGCAAAAACAGAGGTCAGGAAATTCTTGCCCCGAGTTTGTTTTCACAAAAATCTTTATATATAAATTTTCATAATACTGACACTGCATCTCCATAACCTCGCTTGTATTGCAGAATATACCACCATCATCAGATTTCAATCTAGTTATATACATTTCGCTGAAGATCTCGCTTTTTTTTCTAAATTGAGGAAATATGTCTCCTGAACGCTCACTTATTTCCGTCTCAAACTCCTCTAACTTTATTTGTAAATCTTCCATCTTCTCATTGTTCCTTAGATTTTTCCTTTGCTGTATTTTAGGGTACATTGATTATTATTCATTTCACCAAGATCCCAACTAATGCTTCAATTTTATTTGTTCAATTATGCATATGGGTCTCGGTGACTTTTTTCAAAAATTTCACCGATTCGCACGGGGACACTTCCTATCATGTTCTAAATGACGAGACGAGTAAAACGAGACCCCACAACCCTACCGCAAATGCATAGAAGTACGTTTCCCAGGGGACAAACATCGGTCCTATACCCTCAGTATGGGACTATATGAGGCTATATCGTACTTTTTCAAAATTTCACCGATTCGCACGGGGACACTTCCTATCATGTTCTAAATGACGAGACGAGTAAAACGAGACCCCACAACCCTACCGCAAATGTATAGAAGTACGTTTCCCAGGATGGTCCTATACCCCCCATACCCCATATAGGCATTTTCACGTAATTTAGAATAAAGTCCGCGTTCCGTATTTTTTCAGGAAAAATTTTACATGCACCCACCCATGCTTGAAATATACTTCACTTTGATACCTCATACAACTCCATCGGCCCATTAGGGGCTCCCCTAGCTCCAAAACGTGTAGCAGGACCCATACAAGGTCCAGTTTTCGACACTAGGTGACCACATCCCGACGAAATGGCCAGTTTTGGACACCGGATGTGCCGCCATCTTGAACATACGTGCCGCCATCTTGGATATGGCCCATAATGTACCGGGTCAAAATACTCGCTTCTGATTGGCTGAGAGCTCTGTGACGGATTTGAAATACTTGCTTCTGATTGGACGAGAGCTCCGCATTGCGTCTGCGCATGCGCAGAATGATATTCCTACCGTACACCCAACCCATCAGATGCCCCTTCACGAATGCTTCACTTTGATACCTCACTCAACTCCATCGGCCCATTATGGGCTCCCCTAGCTCCCAAACGGCTATTTTCATATCCTTGGGCCACCGCGCATGCGCGGAATGACGCTATTTCAACCCCACACCCAGCCCATTAGATGCCCCTTCATGAATGCTTCACATTGATACCTCATATGACCCCATTGGACCATTAGGGGCTCCCCTAGCTCCAAAACGTCTATTTCCATATCCTTCGGCCACCGCGCATGCGCAGAATGCCGATACTTCAACCCCACACCCAGCCCATCAGATGCCCCTTCACGAATGCTTCACTTTGATACCTCACTCGACCCCATTGGACCATTAGTAGCTCCCCTAGCTCCAACACGTCTATTTTCATACCCTTGGGCCACCGCGCATGCGCAGAATGTCGATAGTTCAACCCCACACCCAGCCCTTTAGATGCCCCTTCACCTAAGCTTCACTTTGATACCTCACTCGACCCAATCGGACCATTTTATCTAGGGACTACTTTTTCTCCGCGGAAGCTTTTTTCCGCGACCGATTCACCGCCAGACATGACCGCATCACCGCGGATGAATACATCTTTGACCTGGGTCACGTGATATGCAAATTTGGAACTCTCCTGTGCTGGAGGTAGCTTTTTGGTCTTTCTGCCGGAACTATACTGCACTTGACCTTTCCTCCACACTTCCTCCACAAATCTGCGCAGAAATACCTGCGCACTCGTCAAAATGTGCGCTGTAATCATCTTTATATACTACTTGCCTCCCAATCCCGTAGATCCGTTCTTGCTTTCCTATTTCTCACCATCCCAGGAATGCGTGCCAAGGCGCGCCTTTCTAGGGGAGTCAAAATTTTAAATTCTTATGCTTTATTTCCTGCATTTTAGAGTATCTAACTAGGGTTTGATATCGTACATAATTTTCGTATTTCCAATATACGGACAAAAAGAGGGGTGCGTTCGCAACACACGCACCATGGGTAGCGACGCCCTTGTGAAGAATATGCTTTTCTTTTTTTCACCTTATTTTGTCTTCTTGAATTCTTTCTTTATGATTTTGTGAACCTAAAAATTCCTAAACAATATCGGTAATAAAAACTAGAGATTTGGCTGGCCCACTAATGCTGGACAGTTGTAACTAGTTTTAGTTGTGCGATAGATATGCGACGCAGACAATTCATTTTACTATTCATTTCGAAAATACGTATTCATGAAGTATTTTTGCGTTGACATCATACTCGGAATTTTAGAAAAGTTGCCCCCCCCCGGCTCCGCCGTGCCTGCAACGCCTGGGGTTGTTCAATTGTAGGTACATGTTATACTTATTTTACATTGTAACAATATATTATACAATAAAATACCAATAGCTATCGCAATAGAAAGATTAATCCTGCTATGCTTTGCCGCTTACATACAGATAAATATCGGAAATGTATATTATAAAGATTGTATATGGATTGTATAGAATTCTTGAGGTCATTAACTGTCAGAGCTTATCAGAGGTCTCCATTTCAGGGTAAAGCTGTCATGGAGTTACTGGCGGGCGCCCATCTTGGCTTGATGTCACAAGACCTGCAGTTGTATATGTAAGTTTTTACAGCCAGGACCATATGACTCAGTGGATCTCTCTGAAAAACATGTCCGAGAATTACATCGGTAAGACAGATATCATATCGAGGCATATTCAACTCTGCTGTCCAACGTTGAAAGTTTCCTCAAATAATTTTTACAAACCTACATGTCCAGAATAAGTGAACAATTGTTTCTGTGCTATTTCTGCAAAATGTGTATTTATCCGAGTCGACTTTTCCCATTTCTGAATACATTGTTATAGCGGCAGATAAAAATATAATATATGCCTTGCAAAAACAGAGGTCAGGAAATTCTTGCCCCGAGTTTGTTTTCACAAAAATCTTTATATATAAATTTTCATAATACTGACACTGCATCTCCATAACCTCGCTTGTATTGCAGAATATACCACCATCATCAGATTTCAATCTAGTTATATACATTTCGCTGAAGATCTCGCTTTTTTTTCTAAATTGAGGAAATATGTCTCCTGAACGCTCACTTATTTCCGTCTCAAACTCCTCTAACTTTATTTGTAAATCTTCCATCTTCTCATTGTTCCTTAGATTTTTCCTTTGCTGTATTTTAGGGTACATTGATTATTATTCATTTCACCAAGATCCCAACTAATGCTTCAATTTTATTTGTTCAATTATGCATACGTTTAGAGCATCTAAATATACCTTGTCTTGCAGCAAATGAATTTCCAATGAGTGTCCATTTTCAACATTTATGCTAAGGCATCTTGCATGAACTCGTGGTGCTCACTTATAGCGTCCCAGCATCCGGCTTCCATATATATGACCTCATAATGGCGAAAATGCGAAAACGCGAAAACCCGCCGCATTTTCGCGTCGTGTTTCGCTTTTTCGCGTTGTGTTTTCGCGTTTTCGCATCGGGTTTTCGCGTTTTCGCGTTACTATTATAGATGCGAAAACGCGAGGTGGCCGCATCCGGCTTCCATAGGTACCAACAGAAGTTGGTTGTTTACTAAGTATTGGGTCAGCTAAAATTCGTCTCGGGATTGCAAAAAATATCAAACTGGCTATGGACCTCAGTACCATCACTAAAGTCTGTCCATTTTGATTAGTCGTCTACTTTGGAGCTTGTCAAAAATCAATAATTAACTCTGCATAAATTTTTTTTTTGCAGAGTCTTGTACAAACTGAACTCTACAAAATGACTACCATTTCTCCGTGGTATCACACTTTAAATAAGTTTTTAATTCTTTTCATATAAAATTCCAGTACAGTTGTTTCATGTACCGGGCCTCAATTACATAGGGAGACGTCATAATATATTCATGCTCACTGGCGCAAAGGTCATTGGAGCCATAAAGTAATAACAGGCGGTCCGTGGGAGTGTCGCTTATATCCCATGCCCAGTGAAATTGCCGAATGATAGACCACACACACACACACCTCTGTGACCGTACACGGCATTGTTGACCTTTGTTATAGTAAACACGAATACATTATGATGTCTCCCTATGTAATTGAGGCCCGGTACAACTGTACAACTGTACTGGAGTTTTATGACTGTACTGGAGTTTTATATGGAGATAATTACAAAGTTATTTCGAGCATGATATATTATCGATATCACTGATATCAGAACTTCTGCTGATATCGATACCACTGAGTAATGGTAGTTCAGTTCGTTCTACACGATGCAAAAAACGAAAATTTATGCGGAGTTTACTGATTTTTGACAAATCCAAAAGTAGAAGAAGGACAGACTATAATTGTGAGTGCATTGGTTATGAACATCATTCTCGCATTGGTTATGAACATCATTCTCGCATTTCACACAGTCAGTGCAATACAAAGGCGAAGTTTGCAGTGTTTGTGATATAAAAAGCACACAATAATTATATCAATATAAAGCTTATTCGTTCGTTTTTTTATGTGCGAAGTTTAGTGAAAATGTAAGGGTTATTGATCCTGAAATGGACGATTTAATCTCGGAAGGTCGAGGCGAAAACAGAGCTCGCCACGATGGCACATGGATTTTTGTGATTTCCGCGAAATCGGACATGAAATATATCATAAAACCCGGCTGCCAGAACTTACAGGCAGACATGAAATGTTGTTATAATCAGAATCAGTAGGTCCCAAGTAGACTGAAACCGAATGTGCAAATTTTTAAACTGCATTTTAAAGAAAATATCCGCATTTGACTGAAATTTTCGAAAAAAACACACAAAAACGTTGGATTTTACGCTGTAAATCAATAAAATCGAGTTGTATAAATTTGCACAAATAGCTGTGAATCACGGAAGTATGTACGAAGAAAAATAGGTAACTTACTATGCTTATCCATCTGGAAAACCGAGCCGGCTTTTCAATCGAAAACTGGCACCACATTTCGAAAACGACAGATTTGTTGCAGCGCGCATTCAAGTGAAAGTTTGTACACGACGGATTTTATAGATTGAAAATATCGCTGGGCACCGTCGCTGTTCTGTATGACAGACATGTATAATGACTGAATTTATAAACAACATATCCCATATTCATGACATCCGTTTGATTGAAGTTTGTAGATAGAATATTAACGAAATAAACGGTTTTTTGATGGCAAAAATTGTGTGAAAAACACTTTGAACGGCAACTTGGCGCAATTTGGGCCCATAAAATTCCCTTCCAGAAAAACGAATGATACAGATTCGAAAAATTCAGTTATTTTCGAGTGAAATGGGTACTTGACTGTACCTGATTTCATCCATGATAGACTGTGCCTTTAATTTCCGAAAAGAGTACTTTCGACCAACGTCGTCAAAACAAGCAGGTTTGTTGCAGCGAGCATGAACTTTGAACACCACGTGGTCTATAGTACAGTCCACATGTCAAGGTCACTCTACATCAACGTGATAACGTGCACTTTCTGATTTAAAATAATTGGCAAGTACTCACAGGATATGCATTATCTCCTTGCAATTTCCATAAAATCTCTAAAAAAAAAGACTGAAATCATTGTCACAGACAGCATTGCGTTCCCGCTCGTATAGCTTGGGTAGGCCTACGGCTGCCATAAGATTAACATTAGGAAAATACAGATAGCATAGGGCCTAAAAAAAACAACTAAAAAAAAAAACGGTGTCTGATTTTTAGATATTATGCCTAGTTCACAGAACATACTGAAGTTTAAGAAATTTTCGAAGTACAAAAATAAATATTAAGAAAACGAGCGGCAGACAATATAGCAATCCGTATCCCAGCACGAAAGAAATATATTATAACATGTGCTTCAAAGTGAAAAGTATAGGCCTATCGACTGATTCCACTGTTTAAACGTAAGTTTAGTGCCATACTTGTATTTACCAAGGAAGAAATGAGTCTGAATTCAGTCTAATTTTCTGGTCTTTTTTATTTTGTAAACTTTTGTTCCATGTCACAGGGACGGCGGAACGGGGGGATGCCTCCCCCCCCCCCCCCCGCCCACCACCAATATTTTCAGCAAAAAAAACAAAAAAACTGAACTCTGTGCTGAACAAGTACAACAAACCGGTGTTAGTGACATGGTGAATGCTTGATGAACATTTCCATTGAAATTATACATGTATATTTAAATTATTTATGCTTTCGAACATCGATCATTTGTTTGATGGCGAATAAAAACAATGTGGTGAGAAACAACAAAACCGGTAAAACAAATTGACACAGGCGAAGAGTTTTTGTTTTATTACCGCCTACAAAACGATTTCGGCTATCTAACACCGCTGGAACTTCCGGGTCTAGGCGGCCCCTGGACCTCTCACCTATATTGGTGCTGTGATAGTGGCCCCTCCAATCACCAATTGCTTCCGTCGTGCCTGGATCAAGCCTCTGAACATGAGCCTTTGTTGTCATTTCACATTGCTGTTGTATCACTTGCTGCTGTGTATTCTACCACTCTTTGGTGTTTCAATTTCGAATCAACATGAAACAACTTAATTCTAGCATCTTGAAATAGTGTCACTGGTACGATATTGTTTTTATCTGACTGCTTGAAGTTTGTGACCAATATTTCCTTTAATTGGAGAACACAATCGATGCGACGTTTTCTGGGCCACTATAAACCCGGTGTATGCCTACTAAATTAATATAAATAGATTTATTATTTACTAAGTTATATATTAAACATTTACAGTACAAAAGTAATCATTGTTGGCGAGTAATCGACCCTGATTAGTAATTAATGCATGGAAGAAATGGTATATCAGAATTAACATTTATACAAAATGATAATTAATATTCCATCATCTTCTGGTAGATTCATATTAATATTAATAGCCGTGGTTAAGATATTGAGCAGTTTTCCATTCTTCAGGGGAGCATACTATTTATGGTATAAACATGATGGCGTCCTGGACGGCACCCACATACCCCTTGTCAAATAGGAATGTATATGAACATCAGATTTACGAAGTGCGAAAATGCAGTTTTACCTATTTCTTTCAAAGTACATTCGGTGCTATAATTGTCAAACAAAATAATTTTTTCGATTATTGATGTGGAAATTCTAATATGGACGATGGCTGAATATTGACTGCCGGATCTGACACTTGCTAAGTCAACCAAGACTATGAAGAGGAGCTCAAGAGGAACAGAAGTCTGGAGCAAGCAGATCTGAAATAAACATACGGTACTAGAAACTACAAGACGATTGGCGAAGTAAATGTGCAGTTTATGTTATTCATGACCAGTTGACCGCGACAGAAAGGAACATGAATAAGCAACTGAAGTGAATAAGAGACTCGGCAATCAGCCAGCTGATCGGTGGAAATGAAATACAGAATGATTGATGAGGAAAAAACAAAGCAGGAACTTTAGAACACAGTACAGAAACTACAGGTCGAATGAGGAAGATCTACACCAGAATATTGAAGCAATACTGGAGAAAAGCAGGAAGATGATTAACGAGTACTGCATAAAAGGGTCGAAATGCTGAAAGTGAAAGTTGGAGAACAGAATGAAAAGCCATTGTTTGAAATAGAAATGAACATTTAGGAGTTTAGTTCCTGGAAAACGAGAGCAAGATTTTACAAGAAGTGAATTGATATAATTTTAGGATTCAGAATTGTAGTCGTATAACTAATGATTTATGAACGTTTGAAGATGGCATTAGACAGGTTGTGAAGGAACTTTTATTATATCTCTGAATGTGAGCATGGATCATAAAAAAGTTCTGTTATCACATTATCTCGGATGTTCAACTTGGTGAATCAATCATCAGACCCAAGCACAAGCGCATTTGCCTGGCTGGTGGGATAATGGATGGTATAGATGAATATATGTATATTTTCAAAGAGTTAAATGAAAGTTAATAAAATAGGTTTCTTTTCGAATACATTTTTTTTTTCAAAAGAAAATCCTCATCTTTTACTCATTCCCATTGATGTCAGATCGAGTTTTTAATTTTCCACTATACCTTGACCTCTGTGACGTACTCTTGTTGGTGTGAATTGCGCCAAACATTGACACAATTATAAATAATTTGATTCCTCGCCATTAAACTAAACATGAATGTAATAACATTGAGAAAATGAAACCATATCAAATTAATATGGATCCAAACTCGTTACTTGGTTGTTCGTGTGAAGTCAACTAGCTACATGGATGGTTAGCGATGGGGGCCATTTGTGGACGCCGCAAACATACCTTGTGAGTTGTGCCTAACATGGGCTGCATTAATTAGATTCATCTCCATTCAACATGAATATAAATAACATTGAGAAATAAAACTGCAGGCAGATAATATGTTCCATCTTGCTTTGTTGGTGTGGTTGCCCAACATTGTATTATTTGTCCCTTTGTTTCATCTCCATATCTACTAAACCGTATCAAATAGGCCTGATCCGGATTATTCTTGTTTATATGGACAGAACGGTTGCTGGTGTGAGTTGTACCCAGAAAGACATTATTGAAGATCTTCATTAAACATTCAGAGAAAATATGATCAAATAAGAGAGATTTTCCCCATTTACGTTTACAGCACAGTTGTTGGTGGGATCATACCACTTTTAGGAGGTGATGGCGTTGATTGTTGACATCGCTCCTGCCAGCACCATGAAGTTACATCAATTCACCTCCATATTCCTTCTACAGTGTCGTCTTCATATTATGTTATATAACGCACCTTTCCGTTCTGTTTTTCTTATTAATATTCATCTAGCAGTTTCATTTGGTTGATTTGTTCTTCTCTTATTGGCATTCAACTGACATACAATTCAAACATATGTTTCATATTGCTTTGGATAGTTGTGCCCGCCCTCTGTACATGTCATTTGACAAATACAATTGTTTGTTTATTATCTTGGTGGGAAATTTACCACACTATGTCGGGCATTACAGTTTAGTCTAGCTTTCTGTGTATTACCGTATTGCATTCACCATGTTCACCCCACGTTGAAACATTTACTCCATCAGATGCCCTTGATGTTCATCCATTAACATCAGATGAGTGACTTCTTTGTGGTCATCTGTCATCACAGCTCCCGAGCTATAGACTATCTGATAGTGATTCCCTATATAAGCCGGTGCTATAGGGGCTTTGTAGGTATACTTCATAGTTTCCACAAGAACATCTGCAATAAAAGTGAGGCTAACATTCCAAAGGCTACGTCTTAGAATCCTTCAAATTCTGGTCTGAATTTGAGGTGCAGAGGAAGGCTTTTCTGTGAAGTCATACGGCTGCTTTTTAGCCGCCAGACGTCGTCATTTTGTCCAAACTATTACATATCTCTCCAATATATTCTTACTGCAAAAAATACCATTCGTGCGTTCCTGTTATGTATTAAGTTTAGTCTGTATGCACTGCGGAAATAATCGCGTTCAAGCCATTTTAACACAATAATTGTGTTGAAAATAACACAAATTGTGTTAGAATCAACACCAATTTGCGTTCAACACAAAACCATCTTTATCCTCACCTTGTAGCTTTGAGACAAGAATTTGTGTTGATGAACATACAGGAATATCGAATTCACATGTGCAATTTCACCGACATAATATTTCAGTGTAACAAGGGTTTTTAGACTTCATTCTACCCACAGAAGTCCCCTCTCCGCTCCTCTCCAGCAGTCCCATCATGATATACTTTGTCCTGGTATATATATTGCAAACAAATAATGACGTTAGTGGTACCGACATTAAAATCGATGTCTTAATTGCGATGTGAACATCAAAATCAGAAGTATAACACATACAATACAACTATTTGACTGCAATAATTTATGCAAATTTATGCATAATTTATGTTAATTTATTGACAATAAACTTTAAATGTATATTGTCTGTGTCATCTTACATAATTACAGGTAAATTAAAAAATCCATGCAAAAAAAATTGAATACAGGTTGATTTTATCGATTAAATATGGACGAAAACATAGTTTTGGGTGCAAATTTGATACATATATGCAAATGATATGCAAATTAAGAGCTTACTATCAACCAATCAGGATCCTTGATGGAATATTTTAAAACAGTGACACTTGAAGTATATGTGTCCCAAAAATTATGAAAATTGAGCGAATATTTAACGATACCCATCATTTCTAAGTTGAAATTCCTTTGTGCCATGGGATTTGGGCATTTCCCATAGGCTCCATGTTAATGACATGTCCCCCAAAAATCGTCATTTCCGGAACTTCAAAATGTTTGACATCAGCGAATATTGGACGGATTTTCATTCTGTAAAGTGTTTTCTTCTTCTACAGGTCCTGGCTTTCAAATGAGGTATAAATGGTATGTGTGTGATCAAAAATATTTTTTTGTGTAAAATACTTATTGTATCAGAAGTTCCTCGTGTATATAATGTTGTTGTATTTTGTTGTTAATTGAATATGTTGTTAAAATTCAATCATGCCAATCATTGGGATAGGTGGAACATTATCATTGTACGCCTCTTGTGGTAGCCAAGTTGACAGGCTTCGTTCGTTCCTGCACTTACTCTTATGGGCACCTTGATTGGTTAATGCACTATCTATCGGCATTTTCATATTTTCTCCAGATCTTAAAATTATATTCTACCCAGGAAACCAACGTGTCGGAAAACCGACCAATGACATTCATTGGCGGTAACAACTGACATCAGCTGTTCACGTGCCAGACAGGAAACAGTTTATACAGGATCTGGTCAGAATTTAACTCTCATCTCAGTTGGTCGTCTCAGTTCAAATCCGGATCCAATTCCTCGTCCATGTAAGTATGTGTTGACCATGTAAGTATATTTTAGGTCCACACCATAGAGCCCCAGAACTGCCACTATGGATAGATGGAAGAGGGATTCAACCGTATTTTGGTGTTGGAATCTGTATCTTGGTCATCCAGGAAAGGGGTGGGAGGCTGTGAAAACGGTATTGTTTTTCCAATTTGCGAAATGGCCCTCACTTCACTCGTACCTTTCTTGACTGAATTTAGTCACAATATGACAACTGCTCCCACCAACATCACACGTAAGTTGATTCGGGCATTGTAGATGGTAGCTAAGTAAATGAAGTGCTTCGCTATGCTGTACTGTCAATGATGCGCTATCACAGTATCAGGAATGTCCAATTTTTCATTCTTTTCATTTTTTCATCTGAGCAGCATCATGTGCCAAAGGCACATCCTTCGCTGAATGCAGACCCCGCTAGATATATATCTAGCGGGGTCTGCATTCAGCATTAAATCAGTCATTTCTGGATTTTTCTTCAAGCCTACCAGAGCTCCGGAAGAAAAAGCCCCAAATATGTTTGAAAATATTCCAAACTTCAACAAAAAGCAAAGGTAAGGTACTGGAAAAAATGCACCCGGATTTGATAAAAAAGCCATGTATCGGGGGGAAAAAGCACCATACTTGTAAAGAAGCAACCATACCTGAAACAAAGTAACCGCAAATGGGTTTATGAATCCATGCGTACTGGATTCAACGTCACCCACAACATGGCTGACAATGCTGAAAACGACAGCAAGGTAAAGTGGATTTTCTTCATTTCCTCTCGCTAGTCTATACCAGAACGAATTATAACACACCTTCTAAAACCCCCCGGAATACCCCGGCCTAACTGTTGCTCTGTCATTTTAAGTTGTTTGTGGTGTACTTTTCTCCTTAAATGCGATACCGATCGTGGATTTGCAATTTTCAATAAAAATCATTTCTTGTAAGAGTTATTTCCCTTTTCCAGTAAACAATATTTTGAACTTTCTGTCTCTTGTTGCTGCTGGTTTAAAGTTAAGAAATGTGAAAACTTCGGCTAATTGATGAATAGTTTATGGAATAACCCATATATTTGAAAATCATGTTGGCCATCTCTGTCCTAGATGTTTATTTTATCCCATGGTATACAATATTTCATACCAGTCACAGCCAGAAAAAAGGTGACGAGTTAGAGCCATCACCTTTAAATGGTGACGGCCATCACCTTTTAAGAATGATGATTACCCTGACCTCTATGGCATAGTAATTGTTCTATGTCGAAAACTGCAAATCCATGATCGATATCGCGTTTCAGGAGAAAAGTACACCACAAACTACTTAAAATGGCAGAGCGACAGTTAGGCCGGGGTATGCCGGGGTTTTAGAATGTGTGTTATTTTTCTGGTATCTATACGTAGTGAGAGGAACTGAAGAAAATCCAATTACCTTGCTGTCGTTTTCGGCGTTGTCAGCCATGTTGTGGGTGACGTTGAATTCAGTACGCATGGTTTCATAAACTGATTCACGGTTACTTTGTTTCAGGTATGGTCGCTTCTAGTACAAGTATGGTGCTTTTTTTTCTGCAGCATTGGTTTTTTTTATCAGATCCGGGTGCGGGTTGTTTTTCCGGTACGTTCGCTTTTTGTTCAAGTTTGGGATATTTCCAAACATATTTGGGGATTTTTCTTCCGGAGCTCTGGTAGGCTTGTTCTTCACCTTACAAATATGAGAGTGCCCCTATCGCAGAGAGGGGGATACAGGTTCATGTGAGGTGATGACTGAACTTCTCTAATAGAGAGATGAATATATTCAAGTAAAGCGTAGTCTTGGACATTGATGCCTGTCAGCACTACGAATGCTTTTGCCTTCATTTTGATTTCTGATGACGCCAGTCAATGGGGCAGAAATAATATATCCAAGTCTACATACATGTAACTTTGATTGTCTAATGGAATAGTGACCGCCCCAAATTTGTATTCTAATCGGATACGAGCGTGTAAATTATGTATTTTCTTTTTTATTGTGGTTCAGTGGAAATGTCAGGGAGACGAGAATCACGTCCTAAGCTGCGTATGATCACATACTTGTCGCCAGGTGTGCCTATTGAACTGTTTGAGACGCTGCGTGACTACTTGGAAGAGACATTGGATGTTTATGGATCAATAATCTATGAGTCGAGATGGAGTGGGCCACCTGCAGATCGTGGGCCTGATCCTTTCACAGATGATGATGTGGATATAGGTAGGCTGTCAACAATGATACTGCCAATTCTTAATGTTCCTCTTTTAATTATAGGAAAAAGAGGATTCAAAATTGTAAATTACACTTAGCGTTTAAAGATAATACATTAAGATTTGCTTTTATACACATTGTAGTGATGGTTGGCACATAATCCTCTCCGTTTTCCGAAGGCTTTCGATAATTAGTCATGTAACTTGTGCTGGGCATAAATCTGGACCACGTCTATTAATTGCTTCAGGATGCCAATTTAAGACTAAGTTGCATGCCATATCCTGCTAATATTGGGTTTTCATCTCCTACAAGTATTTGTGATTACTGTTTTCAGGGTTTATGTGTGCCACTATGTTTCTGCGATTGATTCACGATAATATTCCACACATTGAACTTTGTTCTGCTGGTGCAGTGCACATGCACCCTAAAAATGACAACCGGCCTATTTACTACTCGGATGTGATCGTACATTCTGATAACAGGTAAGAAATTAGAAATTATTGGGTTGTCACCGACTGATAAATCAGCACCGTGCAGCACCTCAGCATTCTGATTCCCCATCATGCTAAATGATCACCGATGTACTGGAGGGGTTTATCTTAATCGCGCTAAGTCCAATCCCAAATCCCATTATTCAGAATATCTGTCATCCAGAAATCCATCCAAAATCTGCCTTTTTCACATTAATCCCGAGACAAAACATTTGCCTTGGCGATTTGACAGGTGTATAGAGCTGTGCGGGATCCCCGTCTTCAATTTGTGATTATATCTTAACCTGAACTACAGTGAGTGTGGAAAATATATTTAATCAGTGATAACTGGACTATATTCTGCCAGTGCTGTAAGTATAGGCTGAAGAGGGAGATTTACGAAGACTTAAAGTGGAAAAGGGGATTGCAAAGATCTTCCTAGACAAACTCCTCACAGTGCATGCTCTATTTCATATAGGCTCATGTCTATTTTGACACTGCCAGCAATAGCAGAAGTTAACCCTGTCAAACTGATTGTGTTTAACAGCCATCATTGTGAACCCGAATGCACTACTTTTCACATGCATACTACAATGTATATGTAATTGTCGATTGTACATTGTAAGTTTGCTTAAATAATAAAAGAGATATGCAGCCCGACAATTGCAGGCGGAGAGAGCTACATGATTACTTCCACTTGATTTTACTGTAGTGCACTGCAATCGGTGACATCATCAAGGCTTATTACCTTGTTACTATTCAATTACTAGTCGTGTTAAGACAAACTATAGCACATCATTACGTCACAAGATAATGTTAATAATAATAATATTAATGAACTTTCTTTACCCTCGGCAGCCAGTTTGGCTATTTAGCCCAATCTTCCACTGGGCCAAGCACATTCATACACAGATACATATCTCACAATCATACATCTGGGTTTTCGGTGTGGGAGGAAAGCCGGAGTACCCAAAGGGAAACTCCCGAGCATGGCCTGGGACCAGAAACCCAATCTCACATACGATCGAGTTGACGCCGTGCGGAATCGAGCCCGGGCCGCATTGGTGAGAGTCCGAGATGATAACCACTCGACTAACCGTAATGCCATAATTTACTAAAAACAGCGCCAAAATCAAGAGGCATAAGCGATATGTGTTTTCGGGAAAGACCAAAGTTTTCCAATTTTCCTTTCCTCTCTAAATTAACTCTTCAAGCTTGGTTGATTTTTTGTTTTTACCAAACCTATAAATCTTTTACCATCTATCCAATCAAAATATGGCAAAAAATTGGAAATTGCAACCTTTGCATTTCACCTTTAAGTTAGCAAAACTACACCCCTAGTATACAATAATTGATGGACAGAGCGTATTTAGTATTAGCCTGCCATGCGGGTGGAAATCCTGTCCACTTTTGGCCGGGTATCCTGGATCATGGCAGCAAAATGTAGCCTGTCCAGACAGACTTCCAGAAAATAAAATGCATCCCCATGGTTACTTTACAGCAACAACAACCTGAACATTACTTGTGTTGACCAGCTGAACTTTCAAGGTAGTTGTTGCTTATTGTTGCATTAAAACAGAAACTTTGTTGTTTTCAGTAACAAGTACAAAGAACTCCATGATCTTAAAGGGCACAGATGGGCATTCAATGAACCTGGGTCACTCAGCGGTAACCTTATGGCCTTGGCCGAGTTAAAAAAAATGGGATTTAATGCTAGTTTCTTTGGTAATGTTTTACGATCAGGTATGAAACTTAATGCTGTTTTTACCCCTCGGCCAAAATTTGCCCGAAGGGTATTGTCGTCGTCATGTACGTCTGTCCGTCTGTCCGTCCGTCCGTCTGTCCGTCACACCTTTCTCGTTACCAAGATATCTTCAGAACGACTTACCCTAGGCACACCAAACTTGCAGTGCACATCCGTATGCTTGTGACCCAGAACCCTATTGAATCTGGACCTGATTGGTTAGAAACTTTGGCGGCCATCTTTAATTTATGCGAAACCATCACAGCTTTCTTGTTACCAAGATATCTTTAGAACGACTTACCCTAGGCACCCCAAACTTGCACTGCACATCCATATGCTCATGACCCAGAACCCTATTGAATCTGGACCTGATTGGTTGGAAACTTTGGCGGCCATATTTAATTTATTGGAAATCATTAATCTTGTGTATCTTAGGTACCATTTCTCTGTTCAGTTTGAAACTTGGTATAGATCATCGATGCATCAAGAAACTTCAAAGGAATGACAAACCAGTTTCCCTGATTCGGTGAAAACCTTGGCGGCCATCTTTAATTTATGCAAAATCTTCAATGATATATATCTCTGATACCATTCAAGTGTTCTATACGAAACTTGGTATACAGCATCGATGTATCAAGAGATCTGCAATGTATAGCCACATCAGTTCCTCTGAGTGGCGGGAAGGATGGGCGGCCATCTTTAATTTATGCAAAATCATTAATGATCTCTATCTCTGATACTGTTCGAGTGCTCGATGTAAAATTTGGTATATATCATCGAAGCATCAATAGACTTACGATAAATGACAGTTCTGGCGTTTCTGATTGGGCGGAACCTTGGCGGCCATCTTTAATTTATGCAAAATCTTCAATGATATATATCTTTGATACCATTTCAGTGTTCTATATGAAACTTGGTATCCAGCATCGATGTATCAAGAGACTTGCAATGAATAACCACATCGGTTCCTCTGAGTGGCGGGAAGGATGGGCGGCCATCTTTAATTTATGCGAAATCATTAATGATCTATATCTCTGATACGGTTCAAGTGCTCAATGTAAAATTTGGTATACATCATCTATGTATCAATAGACAGTTCTGGTTTTTCTGCTTGGGCGGAAACCTTGGTGGCCATCTTTAATTTATGCAAAATCTTTAATGATGTTTATCTTTGATACCATTTCAGTGTTCTATATGAAACTTGGTATACAGAATCTATGTATCAAGAGACTTCCAATGAATAACCACATCAGTTTCTCTGAGTGGTGGGAAGGATGGGCAGCCATCTTTAATTTATGCGAAATCATTAGGGATCTCTATCTCAGATAATTTTCAAATGTTCGATGTAAAATTTGGTATACATCGTCGATGCATCAACAGACTTATGTAATGAATACCGGTTTCTCTGATTGGACGGAAACGTTTGAGGCCATTTCTAATGGCAAAATTTTTCATAATCTGTATATTTGTTACTTGACTGCTTGGTGTTCCTGAAGTCTTGTTGTCCCCCGCCGCAACGCGGCCGGGGACTTTAAAATGGTTCTTGCTTCTATGTGTCCGTGCATGCACGGACATGTCCGTGCAAATACTTCGTAAGCAATAACTTCTAAATGCTTTGTCGGATTCCTCCGAAATTTGGCATCTGCATTCTTTGCGACAAGACGTCTCTTGGTATTACGTTTCAGCAAGATCCGCCTGTAGGTGGCGCCACTGGGTCTTGTTCCAATCTTTAGTGCATGTCCGTGCATGTCCGTGCAAATACTTTGTAAGCGATAACTCCTAAATGCTTTGTCGGATTCCTCCGAAATTTGGCATCTGCATTCTTTGCGACAAGACGCCTGTTGGTATTACGTTTCAGCAAGATCCGCCTGTAGGTGGCGCCACTGGGTCTTGTTCCAATATTTAGTGCATGTCCGTGCAAATACTGCGTAAGCGATAACTCCTAAATGCTTTGTCGGATTCCTTCGAAATTTGGCATCTGCATTGTCGCTGGTATTACGTTTCAGCAAGATCCGCCTGTAGGTGGCGCCACTGGGTCTTGTTCCAATCTTTAATGCATGTCCGTTCATGTTTGTTCAAATCCTTCGCGAGCGATAACTTTCAACAATTTGTCGGATTTCTTCGAAATTTGGTAAATGCATTCCCTGCGACAAAACACCGTTGGTGATGCGTTTCAGCAAAATCCACCCGGAGGTGGCGCCACTAGAGTTCATTCCATTATTCCATGCTGCAAGTGATAACTTAGAAACACTTGGTCGAATTTCTTTGAAATATCCTACATGTACCTTTCTGGGTAACATGAGAAACGTTGCGGCTCATCGGATTCTTCTCAAATTTGGCATGCATTTACCATGCCAGGAGCTGTTGCTTGGGATTGCCTTTCGCTCACTTGCACTCACAGGTGGCGCCACCTGGTGGCAACATCACAAATTCGTTTCCAGGTAATAACTTGAGAACTGACCATCGGATTCTTCTCAAATTTTGTATGAATGTACCGTGACATAAGATGTCGCTTGATAATGCATTTCACTGACTTGCGCCTAGAGGTGGCGTCACCTGGTGTCAAAATCTAAATTTGGTTTCTGGGCAATAACTTGAGGACCCTCATCGGATTCTTCTCAAATTTGGTATGCAGATGTCCCCACGATACCATGTTCCTTGGGATTGTATTTTTCCCGCTTCTGCCTACAGGTGGCATCTCCTGGTGGAAAAATTTGTTTCCGGGCAATAATTTGGCAACTGCTCATCAGATTATTCTCAAATTTTGTATTCATATGTGACCCGCCCCAAATAACATGAACACCGGTGGGCATCTAGTACCGGCAATAACTTGAGGACCCCTCTTCAGAGTCTCAAAGTTCATATGCCGATTGCATGACATGAGATGTCATTTGGGATTGTGTTTTGCCTGCTTGCACCTACAGGTGGTGACTCCTTGTGGCAAAGTCTAAATTTGGTTTCTGGGCAATAGGTTGAGGATGCCTTCATATTCTTGTCAAATTTAGTTTGCAGATAATATGCCATGAGTTGTCTCTTCGGGTTGCATTTCGGTTACATAATTTTCATGCTGCATGGTAAAGAAAATATATTACAGTAGCAATCAACATTCAGTCAGCCATTCGGAGTTGATCTCAAAACCTGGGAAGGTGGAAAGACCCCTCTGCTTCTTACGCCTGTGAAGTAGCTGCTGCCATCCTCATGAATATCTTCTGAAACCGACAGCGCTTATAAATATTGCTGCTATTTTGGCGGGGGACCTAGCATCCTCTGGCTGCTTGTTTTAAATTGAATACATTATGAATGGCTGGCGCCCAGAGCCGAGGGGTTTTCAGATGCGCAGCTTCGTATTTATGATTTTTGCTGGTATTACACCTTCTAATATACCAGGAAAAATCTCCAGTAATGAGATAAAAATTGATTTGAATTCCCGCAATTTAAATAAATTAATAATGTATTACCAGTCCTTACATGGCATTCAGCAATTGCTAAGTCATTCAACATAGTAAAAACTGTTGACCTCAACCATGTGTGTTTACAAGTTCTTTTTTGCACCATGAACTGTATATAGCAACAATGTATCTAATGTTTACCTCTAAATGATGATGCAGCTGTCTTACTTCACAGAGCTACATACTTTGTATGTATGAGGCTGATTTCTGGAATTGAGAGGGCTCTTATCACTATAAGCTAATGGTACTACAAGCAGGATTTGCATTCTTGAAATCACACCAAGCTGATCTGATAGGCCTAACATGGCTGATTTCCTACCGCTGGGCTGATTTAAAGTGAAGTACATTATCAGCACTTAACTTTTTGCTAGTAGGCCCTGTCAAAAGCTCTCGTGCAGGGCCTTTGACGAGGCCTGGGCTGATCAGCCCCATCAAAATACAAGGTCTGTACCATAGAGAAGGAAATTGTGTTTGTATATAATACATATACATGCATGTTTTTGTTTAGTAGGACATCATTCATTTGGTAAATTTGTCTGTTGTAGGGTCAAATTCAAATTCCATACAGATGGTAATAGATAAGACAGTAGATGGAGCCTCGGTGGATTCCAACGTCCTTCGGACATACCTACAAGAACACCCCAACCACCACGATAAACTTTCCATTCTGACATCTTTGGGACCAATGCCAATTTATCCTGTTGTATTCAACAGTAGACTGCCAGGTAATTATACTGTATTGATCATGTACAGTGTTATTAGTAATATTCAGTTTTGGTTGAAGGGTGTCATCTGTGTATTTTCTCATTTAGAGATGGTATACTAATTGTAATATGAAAATGTTGTATTCATATATCTTGGGGCATAGAGACAGGTAAAATGACCAAATCGTGTGCACCCATTCCATTACCATATTTGACAATCTCAAGTAATTCATTTAGAGGAAGTGGAACATTAAGGTATGTGAAAATTTTGTTCATATATCCAGCTGTTTTGTCCAAAATTTTTCAGAATATGGTGATTCTACAATTTTGCTAACGTAGTCGTAGTATGTTAGTCAGGCTCTCTTTTTCAACAAATAGAGTTGAAAGTTCCTGGATCACAACTTGTCAAGACTGAGCATAAAACACAATATCTAATTTTATGCCGATTGGAAAGAATTCTTTTATGGTTATATTTTCGTCATTCTGTACCTCAGTGGGACTGAATCCTTGCTAAAGCGCATGTCGTCCTTCTTTGATTTTGGTACTTTAAAGTGTAACTGTGGTGATTGTGTAAGTGTACGTCATATTCAAGATAACGATGTGAATAATAAAACGTAATAAAGATTTTCCACAACATTTCACTCGTATTTTAGAGGATTCAAAACCAGCTTTCTTCTGCACATTTTGACGTAAGAGATGATATTAACAATGTCATACTTGCATCCTGCACTGTCAGCGGGACGTAATGGCAATGCATATAATGGAATTTGTGACTGTAGCGTTGTGATGTAGTTAATTGCTCCATAATAACGTCACAAATTCCGATATGTTTGTGGTGCTGCTCTCTACAATAGCATTAATAACATTGAAATTGTTAAAGTCGTTAAAAAGGAACGGTATAAATCCTGTAATTTAGAATATTGCCTTGAATATGACATAAACCTGCAAAAGTACCACAGTTGCACTTTAACGTGAAGGGTCCATGTTATTAAGTCCTTCAAATTCAATAACTTTATTCATACATGTGTATGATTTTGTACACGATTCCTTTGTGATGTAACATAGAGAAACGACAGGGAAGAGAAAATTGTCATATATATAAAAATTGTCCTACTTACATATTGTCCTATGTACCAATGTCACTGCTATTCTTGATATTTCAGAGAAGACAAAAGAGAAGATTGTGGAGGCATTGTTGTCAATGAACAAAAAAGTCTTGTGGAAGAAAAAGCTGGAGCATTTTCATATACAAGGATATGTGCCTATAGATATCTCCCTGTATGATGTAGAAGAACACCTACAAGATTTAGTGAAGAACCTCAGTGTAAACACAACCTACTATTAGATGGATAGTACAGTAGCTATTTAATACTCTGATTGAAGCTGAACAAAGTATGTATCTCTGTGCTATGAAACAGCTGGATCATCAAGGAGGTAAACATTAGATACATTGTTGCTGTATACAGTTCAGGGTGCAAAGAAGAATCTGTAAACACAACCTAATTTAGCAGGAATTTTGTATAGTATGGTAGATATTTAATACTCCCATTCAAGCTGAACAAAGTTTGTAGCTCTATGCAGTAAGACAGCTGGATCATCAAAGAGATAAACATTAGATACATTGTTGCTATATACAGTTCATGGTGCAAAGAAGAACTTGTAAACACAACCTAATTTAGCAGGATTGTTGGATAGTTCTGATAGCATGGTAGATATTTAATACTCTGATTTAAGCTGAACAAAGTTTGTATGTAGTAAAACAGCTCGATTATCAAAGATGTAAACATTAGATACATTGTTGCTATCTCAGTGCAAAGAAGAACCATGTTCATTTTAAGGCCAGTAGGTCAGAGTTCAAGGATGTTTTGGCCTGAAAAGTTGTGTTGTAATTCTGATGAATACTTTGTTTGCAAGATATTATCATTGGAATGGTTACTTCATTTTTGATATCCAGTTCCATGTGAACTATAGATGCTGATGGAAGTTATATAGATAAGTGATGAGGGGCATTTTTTTGCTTCTATTTTATTGCTTGTATTGGTTCGCAGATGTGAATGATGAAAAAACCAAGCCAAGGGGGAGAAATAGAACTAGTCGTTGCATAAAACAAATTCTCCTGTTTACACTTAGATTCAAATATATATATTGTATGTATTTTATTGGGTTTTTTTAGCAAATACTTTGATATTATAATATCATAAATATATTTGATATGTGATGGTATTAAATGTGATGTGATAAATTTTACATATAAACAGGTATGTGAAAAAGGGATCCCCTTTGATTGTTTAAGACATGCTTGAAACTTCTATCTGTCAATAGAAAGAATATATTTTGAGGCAATCCAAATATGGACTAGTACATGTACATTGAAACCAGTTCAAACCAGCTACCCTTGGGACCAAAATATTGTAATTTCACTTACTCGGGATTAATTCTATCTTTTGAAGGACTAGTGATAGCTGCAACACATTGGGAACAAGACCAATATTGATATTTACAGATTCTTCCATTCATGTTGCTGGGCTCCTTTCACTACTCTAACCAAATTTGATCTTTCAAGAGAAGCTGTGTTTGAATTAAAAGTTATAATCAGATAGTAAAATATCAGTTGTGAAACCGGGCGCTGGGGGATACATATGACGATCATGGGTACATATGATGATCATGCTAAGGCATGGTAGGCAAAGGCAATCAGAATTCCAAAGATTTTAATTAGGTAACATTGATAAAGTCACCTCTGGTGAAAACACCCTCATTTTCTTGACGGGGAAATACGCTAGAACGCGTCAACGGCCATCTAAGACACCTGGAGCTTGCGGGACCTGGGCCGCCCCTGGACCCTTGCCTATTTGTCCTGTGATAATGCCCCCCCCCCCCCCAATCGTTAATTGCTTCCACCGTGCCTGTAATGCAAGATAATTACCATACATGATATGATATAGGATTTATTTTATGGTTATTATTGAATTGATGAGTTTAGAGATTTGTACACAATGTATATACTATATTTAATTATACATCTGTACATTCATGCACTCTTAGAAAAAAAGGTTTCAGACCAAGTCGGACTATAATCTAACTAAAACTGTAATAGTCCCTTTTTATATAAGTGATGTTCATTCCAGATTTAATGTGCGGGTTTTGGCTATTATAAAGAATTGTGACCAGAGGAATATATTGATGTTGCAATATTTACGTCACTCAAATGGTGCTATATACTCAAGAGATAAAATGTACTTTCTGACTAACTTTTGAGTTTCACGCTTTTTCTATATAGAAATTTCACCTCGATACTTGGTTACATAAACTATGGAACAAGACACATTTAGTTTCTCAATTTGCCGCCAGGGTGGGGGGGGGGGGGCGGCGCTGTTCTGAATATCTAACTGAAAGAATACAGACAAATGGATTTTACACCCAGTAAATCTGGTATAGGTGGACAGTAGCTGGGCCAAATCGGCATGTAGGTTGTCTTGAGGAGTGGTAGAAGAAGATGGCATTCTGGGGGCACGCAAGTGCGTGTTTGGGTGACAGATGAGCCATCCTTGCTTTCATTGAGTAGTGGTGGTGACGTCAGTGCGGAGTCGAGGAGTAGCAGAGAAAGTTGGCATTTTAGGGTTACTCATTCACATATTTGGGCGAGCTTGTCCAAATGTAGTGTGCAGGGTCTCGTAGTGGAGCTCCGGTGGTGTAGACTATGGCTGCGGAGGGTTTCACCAGAGGTGACTTCATTATGCACATACACAGTCGCGAAGTAGCAGAGAAAAATGGCATTTTAGTCTTATGCAGGGGCATGTTTGGGTGATCTGGAGGCCACCCCCGGGTTCGAATGTGATGTTCGAGTCTCATCTTAAAGCTCTCGTGGTGTAGTATCAGACTGGAGTGTGACGTTGTGGTGCTTATGTGCAGTCGAGGAACAGGAAAGAAAGATGGCATGTTCTGTGGCACGCAAGGCATATGTGTTTTCAATATTTTTATCTTATACTCATTTGGAATTGATGCTTACTGTTACACGAAAAAGTCTTGAGATTATTTATGCGGAAATTCTGTTACGAATGACGGCTGAATATTGAATATCAGATCTTACGCATGCTATTCTGAATTTCAGACATACGCCTGTGGGTCTATCAACCCTGGCAGAGTTGCCTCGCCTGTAAGGTATGGCCAGATACGACCCATTGGATTTGATTATTGTGATCAGTGAAATAATGCATTCCAGGAGTGGGAATAAAACACAAGCCCGCATGTACAGGCCAGTATAAACATACCCCCTGCGAAGAAAATATCTCGGATCTTGACACTGCTGGCTCAGACCACGCGGTCCTCCTGACAAAGCTGGATATCATGATCAAATTGCTATTTAGTGGTAAGATTTGTAAAATGGGTTTACGTCACGGTATAACTAAAAGGTGCGTGGCAGGATTGGGGCTCGAACCTTTCGCTATATAGCTGAAATATTGCTGAACGCGACGTTTAACCTTAATTGTCTCTCTCGATCGAACCCCCGTCCCCTCGGGTGGACTATAAGACTGGCATCTTACACCAATCGGTCATCGGTCACCAGTTGATGCTGGGTCGACATCGGGCCTTACAGATTAGTCTTTTGTGTTAATTGCCGTCGTTTACATCTGACGACGATACAGCTCACCAATCTCCAATGTACGAGTTGTCACAGCGAAACAGCTCACCAATTACTAGTATACGAGTTGTCAGAGCATTTCCATCATAGCTCTCTAGATTTGTATCTAATACCGCTTATGCCGGTGCTAGGGGCCGTGTGGTCATATCATCCATGTTGCCACATGCACAGGTACAATAAAAGCGTACCTGAGATACAACACATATCACGAATCGTTAGATTCTTGGTATGTGCTTTAGAATAGGTTTACCAGAAGACTATTCTGTGAAGTCATATGACGCAGTCAGTATGTCGGCACCTCTTCCCACTTCCCTTATATGTGTTGTAATCCCGGCAAACGCTGGTTATCATGGTCATGATGATTCATATATAGTGGTAAATCTGTTCAATGGTTTTTCAGGTTCCTGTTGCTTCAATGCATTTTGCTGAGAAGCAACAGGAATTTGATAATGTGATGTCTAGCACTGTAATATCACTTGTCTTTATTGCACCATGTAAGCGTCCTGTCCGTGTCTTGTGCGCAGTCCTCAGTGTTTTATAGGGTGGATGGAGGGTGTCTGTTTCCATGCTGCTTCAAAGATTTCTTCTTTGAAGTAGCAGGAACACAACTGGGCTGGGTGGTGCTTAGATGGTTCGTCGTGATATAGCCAAAATATTGTTGAAAGCGACGTTAAATTCTCTTCGCTCACTCAATGGTTTTACAACATGTCGCAGTACATACGCTGTGAATGCCCTTAGTGCTCCTCTTACCTCGTGGAAGATAGTCACCACTCGTGTGAGGGAAAACACCCTGTGTCAACGCCTCGTCCGCCCAAATCTCTCACACAAGAGATACACGTTCATTTGTGAGACACACGAGCATTGATATACACTAGGACACTTCAGGTTGACGGACCATCTCGATGCCTTCCTTCACGAGTCGAGATCATCGAAAACATTGGGGGGATATGTATGATAGTGACATGTTCCATAGGGTTTGAAGAAAATTCAATTGGGTGTTGAATGACGAACCGAACAGCAAACTCAGCCATGTGTGTCGCAATATCTACGTTCGCCGCGGCCCCTTCTTTGGTCAATTGAGTAGGCTGAAGGGATCCATGATGAATTTCAACCGGACTCCCGATCTGGCTTCAAATAATCTGAGCCAGCCTAGGTGTTGGCAGTCCAAGCAGCCTTGCAAAACGCACTGACAGAGCCCAATGAAGTTATACCTGAAGATGTCGCGTTATAAATCAAGGCTTGACTTGGGACCCCTAAAAGTCGACATGAAGCCTTGGGACAAAGGTATTGGACAACTTGTGTTACAATCTGGCGGCATATAGTAGGGTGGACGCCCTCTACCAGGCTGCCAAACCCCAGGGGATTCACCGATCGCAAGTCCAAGCCTGGTTTAAAACCAAAGACACCAATAGATCACATGGAGTTGCCAAATGCCACTGTTCACGTAATCGAATCGTCGCCAAGGGCATGGACAGCCAATGGCAGGTGGATTTGGTTGAGATTTTGTCCTGCATTAATATTTTATCGAAATATGCCGCAGAAATCTCAGCAATCCATTTAAGTAGATTCTCAAGACCGGGCGCAAACCGTTTATGGCGAAGGAACAGAATTCTTCAACAAACTCTTTCAACAATTCTGAAGACCTATGAGGGGTACTTCTTTCACACATACAACCAGACCAAGGCCTCTGTCATCGAAAGGTTCAATCGCATGTTCAAAGACCGAATGTACAAACATTTCACTGCCAAGAATACACGGCGATACATCGATGTGCTCCTGAAACTCGTGGGCGGCTACAATCGGGTTTATAATGCAATATCCAGAGGGCCCCCATAAAATTGTCAAGCGCAACGAAACCCAAATCCGTGTCACAGTGTACCCCAGGCAACCCATGCAACGCCCACGTCCATATAAATTCCAACTTGGCGATCACTACGAATGTGTAAAATGAAGATAAAACACCTCCCCGGTCACGCCCGTCTGACTCACGAAGCGCAGTCCACAGATAACCCCTCATTGCTAGAAATGGGCCCTTCCGTCTTAAGTAGTTGCCAAATCCTCTAGAAAATCTGTCTAAAAGTATATATTTTCTTGGGAATGCCCATATTATTATTTCAAGATACCAGCCTGATATGCAATTTTAACCCGGGACAATTCCTTCCTCCTATATATTGTACTTCAAATTGTCTCGAAAATGTATTAAAATGGCCCTAAATATACCATATTTATTATTCCTGGGAAAATCTGGATGTCTGATTTCTCATCCCTGTGAGCCGAGATAAAAAAAGCTTTTCAAAATATGGGGTTGACCATATGGATTTTTGTCACATTCATATGTGAACACCGCAACAAAAAGCACCAAATTGGGGCTGCACCAAATTGGGGCTGACGAGGGTTGACTTCGCGGTTCTTCCCGCTATATAGCCCAACTGAGCCACATATCCGCATATTTCCGTTTGAAGGAATCTTAGTGCCCAGAAGCATGGTACTCTAAATATTGGCTACTATAAAGGGAAGGATACCTATGATGTGGTTAGATCCGGGGGCTCTGCCATATTATAATTTTCTGGGGCCCTATAATCCGAAATTGTAGACTACATCCTCCGCCACCACGGGTTACTCCGCCAGTCGACCCAGCCTATCATGGTAGCTATTGAGATCAGCACCCCCTGGCGGCGGAAAGGGAAAGTATCATGTGGTAGAGCATGTCCCATGTAGTGTATGTATCTAGTATCGAGGTGCAATTCGGTCAGGAAAGGGTATAAAAGAGCCAGCTGTTCAGATCAGCGCCTTCTGGAGGCGGATCGGGAAACTAAGGTACCATCTGGTATAGCATGTCCAACGTGGTTTATGTACCAAGTTGAAATTCGGTCGGTAAAGGGATAAAAATAGCCGTTTAGCTGTTCATTTATTCAGTTAGCTATTGGGATCAGCCCCCCTCCACACACGTGGTGACGAATCGAGGAAACTAATGGGGCCATCTGGTGGAACATGTCCCACATAGTTATATACCACTTATCTAGGTGAAATTCGGTCGGGAATGATGTTGAAATAGCCAGTTAGGCAATAGCCACCAAGATTGCCGGATCAGAGCTCAATCCGGAAAAGAGCAACACCCAGAAATCGCAGCAGCATGAAGCATGTGGCTTTCAAAAACCGATCCATTCAAAGCTCGTTCCTTCTCATTCACCAAACGCTATATAGACGATCTTCTCGCTGTGGTTAATCTCTATATAAATGACGCAGTGAACGATATATATCCACCATATGAAGGAAACTACAGATAGCCCTACCGGCACATCATATTTAGACCTATATCTCTATAAAAATGAAGCGGGCCTTCTCTCTCGTCGACTTTATGACAAAAGAGATCATTACAATTTCGACATCGTAAACTATCCCTTTCTGGACAGTAATATTCCAGTGGGACCTGCATATGGCGCATACATATCTCGCCTAGTAGCATTTGCTAGCTCTAATTTGCTAGATCTAGATTTGCTAAATCAGGTGTTTAATGTGACGATTTTAATCAACGTCACAAAACTTTGTTGCGGAAACTTATAAAACGGCTATACCACCAAGCGCCTCCACTCAAAATTTCTCAAATTTGGCGATCGCATGCTGTTCGCAAAATACGAGCGTAGCGTACAAGATCTATGGCGTTACGTTTCGTAACTTGTGTCTAATTCGCTTAACCCGGGGCTAGGGGCCGTATGAACCCATGTACTTCGAGATCCTCATGGTGATACATGAACAGTCACAATCACAGCGCGACTGAGATACATCATTCTCTAGATGACAACGTTACAACGAATATTATGGATTAAGAATACTGATCAGCGATACGGATTTGATATTTTTGGAACATCATGATGTCTTGCCGGCATCATTGAAAACTGTTGACCGCTTCTCTCTTGTAGGAAACTAGCCTATGTTTATGTATACTATGATTGTCTTTTTGAATTTGGTGCTAATACTGTTATATGGAATATAAATAGATCTTTGGATTATGGACGCGGATATTCTTTGATGGACGGCGGCTGAATTATGAATGACGGACCTGACGCTTGTAATTCGGCTACATCGTGATGCGGTGTGATGGTCACGCCGACCCCCCATATAGTCTACAGAGGCCTTGATGCAGCAGAACGTCTCCTGAAAGCCCAACAGGATGAGGAAGTAAGGCTCAAAGGAGTTCTGGTTAAGCCCAAAGGATGGAAATAACCCCACAGGACTGGCAAGGCCACTGTAATGCAATCAACTGCCATGTGTGCAACAAATGCCTAGATGGGAACGGCATCCGCGATCACTGCCACATCATTGGGAAGTACAGAGGGGCAACCCATAATGCTTACAACCTGAAGCTACGGCTGAATCCAATAACCACCAGTATACCTGTGGTCTTCCACAACTTGCGGAGATATGACTCCCACCTAACGCAGGCTATCTCGAAGGTTGGGGGCTGGATATCTTCGGCATCCCCAACAACATGGAGAAGTATATCTCCATCTCCCTATATCAACTGCGGTTTATCGACAGCAATCAGTTCCTGTTGGCCTAACTTGACTATTCGCTGCTAGCATAACAAAAGCCTTCTAGATCACAGTAAGATATGAGCCAGACAGGAACAGACGGCAGCTGTAGTTGACTAAGAGCGTCTACCCCTATGAGCATATGGATCGCTGTGGTAGCTTCAACGAGAGGATGCCACCTCAAGAGGCCTTCTACAGCAAGCTATCGGATGAACACATTACCGTGGAGCATAATCAGCACGCCCAGAATGTCTGGACTCATTCGAATGACAAAATATGCGGGACTACCTCGACCTCTTATCTTTGCACAGATGTGCTTGCTCTGGCTGACGTCTTCGAGACCTTTAGGAAGACCTGTCTGAAGCAGTATGGTCTAGATCCAGCGCATTATTATGGACTGTCCTGAGATGCATTGCTGAAGAAGACGGGAGTAGAGCTCGAGCTGCTAATAGATTCGTCGAGAAAGTGCTTCGGGCAGGGATCTCGATGTTCTCAAAATGACATTGCAAGGCCGATAACAGAAAGGTCACAGAGTTCCACCAACACTCACATACTCTGTCTCGATGCAAACAACCTATACGCATGGGTCACGAGCCAACCGCTGCCTGTACAGGCACTTTTAAGTGGGTAAACGACTGAGCATTTCAAGAGAGGTTGCGTCTCTCACGGTAGACGCGAAAAAAGGCTACATCCTGGAGGTTGGCCTCGAGTACCCGCAGGAGCCACACATTGCGCATAATAAATATCCACTAGCGCCAGGATGGTCTAGCAGGAGTGAATATCTGAGTACCAGAACAGGCTTCCTAGTGTAGGGGGTGCACCACCCGACTTCAGAAAGCTAGTATCAAATATCCTCGACAAAGACCACTACGTGGTGCACTACCGTAACCTGCAGATTCATTTATCTCTGGGCTTGCGATCACACTTGGAGACGACATCGCCCTACATCTGAAACTACCTTCGGGTGACCGTGTACGTTTAACGATGCCGAACAACCCAGCACAATTCATATCCCCCCCCCCGCGCTATTGCTGCAAAGATTAGTAAGAGGGTAAACAGGAAATCAGGGATGAATTCAGCATCCCCGATTACACAGCGAAGGGATCCGTGGCGGGGGTAGGAATTACAAGCGTCTAGTCCGTCATTCATAATCCAGCCGTCGTCCATTAGAGAATATCCGCGTCCATAATCCAAAGACCTATTCCATATTCCATATAACAGTATTAGCACCAAATTCAAAAAGACAATCATAGTATACATCAACATAGGCTTGTTTCCTGCAAGAGAGAAGCGGTCAACAGTTTTCAATGATGCCGGCAAGACATCATGATGTTCCAAAAATATCAAATCCGTATCGCTGATCAGTATTCTTAATCCATAATATTCGTTGTAAAGTCGTCATCTAAAGAATGATGTATCTCTGTCACGCTGTGATTGTGACTGTTCATATGAGTACCATGAGGATCTTGAAGTACATGGGTTCATACGGCCCCTAGCCCCGGGTTAAGCGGAATTAGACACAAGTTACGAAACGTAGCGCCATAGATCTTGCACGCTACGTTCGTATTTGGCTATCAGCATACGATATGTATCGCCAAATTTGAGAAACTTTGAGTGGAGGCGCTTGGTGGAATAGCCCTGTTTTATAAGTTTCTGCAACAATGTTTTGTGACGTTGATTAAAATCAGGCGTGCAGTAAGAGATTTCCAAAAGATTCTAAGTGATCTCCCAACCGAATCTACGGTGGAAAATATATAGCTCAGTGCTCACCCGGGCATGGTTACAGACGTACAGACGAAGCTTCACGGTTTGGCAAGCACACTAACGAAAGAACAGATAAGCGGCGCTCTCTCTACAATCGATGAGGCTCCCCTCCCCTTGAGAGAGCTGCTTGCTCTTGATAAAGCTCTACAGCGTACCTGAGCATATCGCCTGAGAGCATCGAAAACTCCAGGAGACAGCAGATAGTCGGGACGACAATGTGACAAAGGAGGAACAAAGACGATTAGGCGACCTCCAGGACGAAAGAACCCTCGCATTAAGGTTGCCCGTGGCAACAATGAGGATTTGCGCTCACAGTTTAACCAAGTGCACGAGATGATTCAACGCATTCTCCACGAGTATATTATTCTCGCTGAGCGGCTTATGACCCTCTTCAGAGAGAAGAGAATAACCGTCGCGAGCCTACTGGCAGCGCTGGGGTTTATCTTTTCAAGTGTTGCGCTCGCGCTTGGAGCCGCTGTGACCGTTGGGACAACAGGTGCGGCGGGCAATCCCGCGCGGGACCGCATCCGACCAGCGGCGCCAGGAAGGCAAAGAAGTGGACCAAAAAACGTATGCAGCCAATCGCGCGAGCGCTCGCAAGACTGGGCGAAAAGGCAGCTTCGACCCTTCCTGGTATCATTGGCAGCATTGTGTCTTGGTTGCTGTCCTCTACCGGTCGCGCCGTTGGATGGCTGGCTCGAAATACGTGGGCTTTGCTTGTCGGTGTTCTGGGGATGTTGTTTATGAAAACCAAATCACTATTAGTCTGACCATAAGTACACCGACAATTACAGCCGTTTTAGTATCCTTATGTTGCTGCTTGGACAGCTGGGACCGCTGGAAGTGTTGAGACGACGTATGCTTTGTGGTATACGGTTCAGATAGTAGCGGCGGTCCGAGCGGTTCCGTTACCCGCGCCCTCGGGAACGATGGGAGTAATATTTGTCTCGGGATTGAATCCCAATTCCGGTCCGCTCCAGTCACCATGATCTCATTGTTATATCCCGTGTATGTGCCTATCCGTAATTCCAAATTCGACGGGGTCATAAATAACCCTGTGCCAAGGACGTAATCCACGTTTATCTTCACATAACGCAAAATGTCCTGGTATCTCTTTGTGGATCCTGGAAATTATACAGCGGAAATGATAAAATCCTCGACGTTTGTGAGAGATTGCTTCTGAGCATCAAAAGCTGTACCGGTAGCCAGGATCGATCTTCTCGTCTGAGCCTGGGCCTCGATAATTGCCCGACAGAGTCGTTGATACGTCCTATGCCGGGGCCGTAAAGCTCTCTGCCTTGTCTAGTGTTAATCAGGACCAGGCATGGTCACTTTCGAATCCTCGAGGTAGTACCCTACCCGCGTTCCAAATAAGAACACGATACCAAGCGTTCGTTTTCGCTCTGTTCTTGTCGTCAGTCTGTTTGAGGCGACTCTCCAAATTCCACACAAAAAAATAGTTAATAAAATTGTTTACCGATTTCATTCTCGAAGGCATTTCAGGCGTCTTCTGAAGGTAACGGAGACCTTATCTCGCTAAGAATGCGACGGAAATGGTAGCATACGTGAAAATTAAAGATGACTCTCATGAAGGCATCCTTGTTTGAGAGAGGATTATTGAACGTAAACCACATCCTGCAGTTGCGCACCATACGGCGAAGTTGAGTGGATTTTCCAGAACTGCATGGGTTTGCGTGCCAGTGTGTAAATATAAGGTTAGCACTGACCTTTGGAAGTCGATATTTATCGAAGATATCTCGGAAAGTCACGGCTACCGCGGTTCCCGTTGGAACTGTCGGGACGACTTGATGAGCTATGGCGATTGTGGCATGGAGGAGCTGCTGTTGGAATAGCGGGGGGGGGGGGGAGTACTTGATGTTTCTACACTATCCGAACATCCAACATGGGAAAACGATTGTGCTCGAGAGCCCTCTCGACAATCTGATGCAAGATTATGAGGCAGCACTGCTTAAGATAACTTACTACTCACTCTGGACAAATGTTGGGCCAGAGACCGGCTTATTGGCGAGCAGTAATAGAATAGACGTTCCCAGCGGGTACTATGATGTTTCCTCTATCAACAAACTGTTCCAGCCAAACGGGGCCAGTCTGAGTCTTAATGACGCTACAGGTCGCTTGACAGTAACCACACTGTTTCTCCGACGCGTCTGTTGTGATAAAAAAGGGCGCAGAGGGTGACCAGCATCCCCCCACTAGTTCGCCACAAGGAGATTTATGTCCACCTCCCTGAGATTTGCATCCCCAAAAACTGTAGTATGCGTCGCTTCGAAGGGGGGTCTCCTTAGTGTCATCGTAGTGACGGGTGAAGGGCTAAACTATGCAATAATCTCTTCGTTTCGTCTGCAGTACAAGAGCGTAATAGCAGGCATCATCACACGCTTTACGTTCTCCCTATTGGACGAATCATGTAAGCCAGTAGATACAAGCGTCTAGTCTGTCATTCATAATTCAGCCGTCGTCCATTAAAGAATATCCGCGTCCATAATCCAAAGACCTATTCCATATTCCTGATAACAGTATTAGCACCAGATTCAAAAAGACAATCATTGTATACATAAACATAGGCTAGTTCCCTGCAAGAGAGAAGCGGTCAACAGTTTTCAGTGATGCCGACAAGACATCATGATGTTCCAAAAATATAAAAATCCGTATCGCTGATCAGTATTCTTAATTCATAATAATCGTTGTAAAGTCGTCATCTAGAGAATGATGTATCCCAGTCGCACTTTGATTGTGACTGTTCATATGAACACCATGAGGATCTTGAGGTACATGGGTTCATACGGCCCCTAGCCCCGGTAGATACGTCATACTTGGGCGTGACCCTTGGAATTCGTATTCTGTCGGAAGGCGACGATGACAGAAGCGCCACGTCCCAAATGTAGTGAGTTTGCTTTAAGCGATCTCGCGGATACCATCGGGTTTGGAGATGAAGGTTATAATAGCCGCCTCTGTGGTTTTCACTTCCATAACGGTTTAAACCACCGAAAGCACGTAAACTTTCACACACTTACGCAAGGAATTGCGGATTTACTTCTTAGACACTGGTAGGGAACGATGGGGGAAGATATTCCTGGCTGAAGGCGTCTGCTTAAAAAGTCTCAAGGTGAAGAAGCAGCCTATCGAAATGCTTGTGTTAGAGATTCTCGACTGCAAGCTACGACATATTTGTGATATACAGCGAGAAGTCGCCCACGAATGCGACTCAGGAAAGAGCTTGTACCAAAAATGCTGCAGAGTGATTAATGTCCATGATGGCGTGATACTGCGCTTGTCATTGTTGGTATGGACCTCGGGACCACAGGCGTAGACCGCTTGTCCACCATAATTGCCGCCCCGGTTGTACTCGCGCTTAAGAGCACAGTTCTTTCGTGCGGCTTGACAGGTATAGCCGCCAAGTTTATAAATCGACGTCTGGCCATGAAGGTTACAACAGCATGGCAAAATTGATATCCAAATCACTTATGGATAAGACGATTTCTGATAGCGAGTTTCGTCTCATTCTCGATGAAAAGAATAAATAAAACACAATCAAAAACGTTATCAGGACTAAATCGTTCAAAGCCACCCCTATTAGCCAGAATGGCAAAAACGAGCTATACTGAGGCAGGGCAGCCCGAAACTCACAGATAAATAGCTTGCTGTCCCTGAGGAAACGAGCGCTATCTGACTTTACTGGCCAACCGGTGGTAGACCCGCTTGCTGTCCCCTCTTCGCCATCATACGTCCCACTTTTCCCCCCAGCTGTCTGCTGTTATGTCGGGACAACAGGAACAGTACGCATAGTGAAGTTAACATTCACACAAGACAATGTTTCTGTATGAACTGTTTATGGGGCATGGCATTTTGATCTAGGTTGGTGTTCTTGTATGAACGCCTAATGGAGCGTGGCATTTTAGCGTGACTATCCTTGTGTAGTGGGGTGAAAATCCAACTAAGGGCAAATTTACTGTCCCCCGACTTCACAGCTCTGGCTAAGATAAGAAAAGCGCACCACGTACCGGCTTTTTTATTGTTTGTGGTTAGTAATGTATAGAGAAATTTTACACTTATTTTTGTCTGACCCGAGTTTTTATTATTCAGTGTGAGTGTCCACATAGTTGGCAGAGTCCGGAAAAAACAGCTGTCCCTATCAGTGTTTCACTATCTTTGAATGGCAATCAATGTAGAATTTACCTCAACTTCGTTTTAACGTTGTTGTTATATCTGAAGCACGTATAATGAGTTATTTATTCGGAGACAGACAAATACGCCAGCTTGTTTAGTATTTGACAGGCACCAGTGGAAGAATCTGTCCCTTTCCCCCATCTCAACTCCGTTACCGCATAGGTTTTTCGCTAGGGAGCTAGGGAGCAGCATCGTCAGATTTATTTCTAGTGTGCACTCGTCGCTCCACGTGGTGTGGGAAGCATCGTGGCGGTTCACTTTGTAAGTAATCGCTGATCGTTTTCTTTTTAATGAGACGTTTCCATGTGTCCGAAATAGGGTATGTTTTTTCATGCTCACCTCCGTTACCTGCATTTTTAATACAATAACTGAATCTAGTGAAATTTATATTGTAGTTTATTAGAGCCTGTCTCTGCATGGTTGTCGGTACGATGAATAGGTCACCGACTGGCGCTGTACTTTTCGACATACGTTCCACTAACATAAAATGTTCTCAACTCCGTTACCCTCAACTCCGTTACCCAGGAACAGTAACGGAGTTGATAGACTACATTCATTATCAGTTATTTAAGTGGCTGTGTCGAGGAAACTTCAGTTTGATTCGTCATGGAATTTCAAACCCATATGGACGCATGTAAGTAGTATACAAAAGACCGATCCGGGCCCGTTTTGCCGGGGGAGGTAACTCTTGCATCCACCAGGGGGCGCTGTTTCCAGGTTAAAGGTATAGGGAACTCCCCATCATCTCCCCAAGAGTTCCGCCAGGGGAGGGCGGGGGCGCCACCAGCTCAAGGTCACTATAGTTCCGGCAAAGGGCCCCTGGGCATGTATTCTTCCGCGGTGATGCGGTCTGGTGGTGATGCGGTCGCGGGAAAAAGCTTCCGCGGAGAAAAAGTAGTCCCCAGATTTCAAATACGCTGCATGGTCCGATTGGGTCGAGTGAGGTATCAAAGTGAAGCATTCGTGAAGGGGCATCCAGTCATGGGTGGGTGCATGTAAAATTAAGATTTTTTCCCGAAACTATAAAAAGCGGAATACGGACTTTACCCCTAAAATAGGGGAAAACCCCTATCAACTCTGGCCAAAAGGGCTAATATCGATCCCCGGGCTTATCGGGGCCTGCCTATCAAGTCTATGGGGTGGGTGCATGTAAAATTAGGATATTTTTCCGAAACTATAAAAAGCGGAATACGGACTCTACCCCTAAAATAGGGGGAAAACCCCTATCACCTCTAGCCAAAAGGGCTAATATCGGTCCCCGGGCTTATTGGGGCCTGCCTATCAAGTCAATGGGGTGGGTGCATGTAAAATTAGGATTTTTTCCCGAAACTATAAAAAGCGGAACACGGACTTTACCCCTACAATAGGGGTCTGTATTATACAATATAAGGGAAAATGCCTGTATGGGGTATGGGGATGGTCAATTTTTTTCGTGGGCTTTACTATGGCTTGTGGGGTCGCGTTTTTCTCGTCTCGCCAAGAAAATGACAATGGGAAGGGTCCCGGAGCGAATCGGTGAAATTTTTGGGAAAAGTCACCGAGGTCTGTATATAGGCCCATACTGGCTATAGGGGGTATAGGTTCCACCTGGGAAATTCACACACGTTCATTGTGATATGGGCTGTTTGGATTTGTTTTTCACGCCTCGTCATTTAGAACACGATGGGAAGGGTCTCGGAGCGAAACGGTGAAATTTTTGGAAAAAGTCACCGAGGCCTGTATATAGGCCTATACTGCATGGCTATGGGTGTATAGGTCCATACGGGGTGGACGTTTTGGGATCTAGGTGGGCCACTAATGGTCCGATGGGGTCGAGTGAGGTATCAATGTGAAGCCTATGTGAGGGGGCAACCGATGGGGTGGATGTGGGGTAGGAATATCGTCATTCTGCGCATGCGCAATAGACAAAGTGTATGGAAAGAGACGTTTTGGGATCTAGGGGAGCCACTAGTGGGCCGATGGGATAAAGTGAGGTATCCATGTGAAGCCTATGTGAGGGGGCATCTGATGGGGTGAGTGCGGGGTTGGCATATCGTCACTCTGCGCATGCGCAGTGGACAAAGGGTATGGAAATAGACGTGTTGGGATCTAGGGGAGCCACTAGTGGGCCGATGGGATCGAGTGAGGTATCCATGTGAAGCCTATGTGAGGGGGCATCTGATGGGGTGAGTGCGGGGTTGGCATATCGTCACTCTGCGCATGCGCAGTGGACAAAGGGTATGGAAATAGACGTGTTGGGGTCTAGGTGGGCCACTAGTGGGCCGATGGGATCGAATGAGGTATCCATGTGAAGCCTATGTGAGGGAGCTAGACTAGGGTGTCGTTTCCATTCTGCTGCGCAGGTCACGTGGGTGGTGACGTCACTTCCGGGTTTCACCTTCAAACCCAGAAGAGTTCCAATGTTCCCCTTAGACGTCCGAATGTTCAACCTCCGGGGTTTTTCCCGGCCCGGCCCGGCCCGGCCCGGCCCGCCCCGGCCGCAGCGCACGCGCGCGGGTTCTCCGGAAGTGCACGTCATCACCGGCAGTGCGTGGATGAAGTTCGGGTCAAAAGGTCAAAGGTGACATCCAGGTCAAAAGGTCCAAGGTCTCCCTTTCGGCAAGGTTCGGCGACAATGTTGCGGCATCGATATACAGAGCTTGAACCCAAAAATGGGATTGTAAATTAACCTGGGAAGGATGGGCAGTTCCATTTGGACCAATCAGCGGTCGAGAAAAAGAGCCAATGAGCGATCGATAAAAGAACCATTGGACGGGTACTAGAATTTCGCTCACGTCTGCGCCTACATCCGGGTACTGGGATGCTTTCGCCTACGTCCGCGCCTACATCCGGGTTCTTGTACACCCGGGTAATGTTTTCTGGACATGGATGGGTTACCTTTGGATCCATTCTAGGCCACTGATTGGCTAAAACGGTGTTCAAAGCCAGTTTCATGCATTATGCTCATATAGAAAACACACAAGACAGGGTTTTTTGGTGAGATCTCATTTTTTTATTCAGTAACAACAACAACGTGAGAACAACCACGTGAAAACTGAAGCCCAGAACAAGGGGCTTGTACATTGAAAGAACTGAAGCCCAGAACAGGGGGCTTGTACATTGAAAGAACTGAAGCCCAGAACAGGGGGCTTGTAAACTTAAGCCCAGAACAGGGGGCTTGTACATTGAAAGAACTTAAGCCCAGAACGGGGCTTGTACATTGAAATGATGGGCGACCCAGTCATATACGAGTACATCGCGGTCCTCGGCCTTGGGGTACTCGTCAAACATCTGTACGATGGTAGATAAGGGTCTTCCCCGGCATCGATGGTACAGGTAAAACAAGCAATATTGTCCGCACACGCTACTGGTCAGGCTTTGCAACGTTTGACTGTTCCAACACCACGTCTCTGTGCCTTGATCCATGAAGTCTGTTAAATCGGGATGGAGGGGTGGCAGGCCGTACGGGTCAAAGTATTCGCCCTGCTGTTCTGTCAAGTACACGGCCACCCAATGTTCACCGGGCCGATCCATCGGGTCCGTGTTGAGAACGTAAGCAGCAGGATACATACGGTCTAATGGGAACACATCTCGGGCGAACACCCCTTGAAAGACCATACGTGTCTCTGGGTCATTCTCCAGCACGGTGGTTATCTGGTCTGTATCCATGTTAGGTGGAGAAGTCACACAGGACGTTGCGCGCCTTGTCCACTTGAATGATGTTGTCAAACTCGGCGTAGCAGATCACATTGACGGTGGTCCCCAGGGCTCGTGCAAAGTGGATTTCCAACCGTAAATTGCCTTGCTTGGCTAGGGCCAGCTAATGGTCGTTCTCTAAGGTGGGGGTCAGATCGAAACAGAACAACGTGTATCCGTTCGCGTAGTCCTCCCGACTGATCAAATTCCCTTCGTCCTGGTTGATTTGACCGGTGGCTGTAAACAGGCTCTGACAGGCTCGAATGAAATTCCTGCGCCCAAAGTTCGGTGTTAAGGCCGTGGCTGGGACCTGTTGTCCATCCACATGCAGGGCCACAAAATTGATGCCGAAATGTTTAAAGTCAAACGGATTCTCTGGGTAGGCTCCGCTGAAACTGGTATTTTCCACACAGGCCAGGATCAATCGCTTGGGTAGTTCCCCAGGAACAGGTTTTCTTTGTTGGCGCCCATATTTCCAGCAGGCACAGAGAACACTTTGGTTTGTACACGTCGGATAGGGTACTGGGCTGGTTTTGTTTCCAAGGCTTTCATGTGTCCCAATTGATCGGCTGGATACGGTTTCACTTTTCGGACATACAGGACTGCGTCTTGGATGACAATCTTATAGTCAGCTGCATGCCCATCTACGTTAGTGGCCATCAAGGCGAAGGTCAGAGGCGCCCGTATCAGTCGGATTTTGATGGGGATCTTGTTCAAGAGGTACCGGTCTTGCATGAACATGTCTGCGTGTAGTCGACCCATGAGATCCACCGAGGCACCGTTCGCAGTGAAAGCCTTCCGTTTGTTATATCCCACATTGTCCACCGTGTCCATGTGCTCGGGTGTGTCCTGGTAGAATAAAGCGGCTGTCAGCTGAGATTTTTAGCCTCTCGGCCATACGACAACAGTGTCTCGATGTAGGCTCGATAGGGGTACGTGTTGGTCGAGTCACTGATGAGTTTGTCGCTGAGAAATATATCCACCTGTTGAAACATCGAGTGCAGCCAGAGATTCGTCGGGCCCACCGTTGCAGCTTGGGTGATTCTTGAGCCATCCCCATTGACCACCTTGGCTTTCACATACAAGTATGTATGGGCTAAATCCACATAGGCCGTATCCGCATTACTGATGGTGAACTCGATGGGCCCTGTTTCGTTGATGCTGGAGATAGGGAGATGCTCCACCCATAATCCTTGTTCGGCACTGGTCTGTGTGGGCGGCACGGTCCACAAATCAAATTCACTGTTGGTGGAGGGACAGGACTCGGCGTGGATCAAGGACATGTTTAAGAAAAGATGTCCTGGGTCTTCGATGTGCGTCGTCGCTGGGTCGGTCGTCGACTGGTGCGTGGTCTCGGTGGGGCAGCTCTTTTATTCCCTACGGTGCGTTGTGCTTTGGCCACCAAGACGCCTCCCGCTTCTTTGGCCCGCCGTTTCAAGGATTCTTTGGGTGCCGTACCCCCCAAGACATCACCGGCGACTTGCAGTCCACTGCGTACCGCTTGTTTGCCGATTGCTTTCACCCCACGCGTCACCAAGGGCAGGAACGTTTTGACGATGCTGCCGAGTATGTTCCCCAGCCCATGTCCTCGTTGCATGCGTGCACCGCTAAAGACCGGAAAGCCACCCCCGGCCTGTTGGGCATAATAGTCCATATAGCTGCGTGCACTCGTAAGGTACTTTCATTATGCAAAGTGGGGAGCACGTGCTTGTCGAAAATGAAGTGTCAGCACCACTTTCCCGCGTTCGAATGCCACCGGTCATCTCTTATATCCACCGTGATCGTGTTGATGTCGGTTTGTCGTACGGGCAAGTAGAGCATGTGGGTGAAACTGTGGGTGACTTGATCTCCATACGTCTTTTTAATGGGGACTACCCGTAACAGAGGTGTGTTGATATCGCCCATGATGTGGTTGTCCACCACGTCCGAGTAGACGTAGAGTCCGTACATACCCGACTTCATATCCATCGGGATCTCGCCTTGGTGGGCGGTGGGACCAGCGAACGTCTGTAGATCGAAACCCAGCATTTGCTGTAGGATAGGACTCAGTACGACACTCGCGTTGGCGGTGACGATAAGCTGTGCCTTGTCGTTGTGTGCGTTGTAATCGAAGTCCACGTGATTCTTGAAGGGATAGGCTTTGATGGGTTTTGAAGTATTCGTGACCTCCCGTAGAGCCTTATAATGCAACAGTCTTGACAGCCCACCCATGAACTCCTTGGGAGTATCGTATTGGCCTTCGGGGAGGGTGAGTCGGGTGTCTTTTCCTTCGTAGGTCACCTCGTACCAGACTTCATTGGCACGCACGTTGTACCGCGAGTAAGGGTATTGGATATCCACGAGGCCACATTCCCAGCGCCCAGGTAAATGCAACGGTTGCGGTAACTGGGTCACGTACTTGGCCACGGTGTTGTCAGGAAACACATCCAGCGAACTGTTACTGGTAGGGTGAGGTAAAACATGGCGACTGAGCTGTCCTGCTGCTGCTGTTGGTTTTAATAGGTGTTCCAGGCCTTGGGCGGTTGTGTCTGGCGTCGTGTTCGTCGCGTTGACTTGCTACGTGTCACGGCTCTGGAGATGTGGGGTGTCCTGATCAAGGGTGGTTTTTTAAAGGCCTGAAAAGAAGGTGCCCGTTGTGGTGGTGGTGTTTTGGGGGGTGACTCCGGTTCCCATTCGTATTCCCAAGAAGGTAGTGGGCCACTCGGCGATTGCTGGGTTCGCTGCATAAAGGCCCAGCGGTGGGGGTTCCCCGCCAATTCCTGTGGTACATGCATGTCTTTCAAGCCTTGAGCGAAGACCTCCCATCCTCGAGGATCCGTGTGCGACCTGCGTTGACGCATCAGGTCATTCACTAAATCCGTCATGTGGGTGCCGGGAACCACCTGATTCTGTACCAGTAGTTCGCCTTTATCATTTCAAGTCATGTTAGGATTCTGTTTCATCCGTTGTAATACCAGGCCAGCTTGTTTCTTGAACGAGGCAGGTACACTCTTCAGGACTTCGTCTTTCACCCACTGTGGGGCTGTGGGTGCTACCCCTGGTAATGGCGGTTGTTGGGGCGGTGCTGAGGTCGGCGGTGTGTTACGTGTTGGTGGTAGTGGCGGTGGTGGGGTGGAGAGGGTTTTGTATTGGTCCATGAACGTCATGTACCGTTGAAGCGTCTCATTGTACCGTTGTACTTTCTCACTGTCGCTTAACCCCGGTCTGTAAGATCTGTTGCATCTCTCCATCGAGGGTGTTTATGGTCTTCACCGTAGGTGGGACAGGGTAGGGCGATCGGAGGTTTTGAAGGAACCGTGGTTCTACGAGGACCATTTTTTTTCGTGTGGTTCATTGTCGGCCGAAGAGTCCACCCAATACTGGACCCAACACGGAAGCGGCCAACGGTGCTAAGATGGCCCCGAGAAATCCACCTTTCTGTAACACCTTTTTCTTTTGTGTTTGGGAGACCCGCTTCTGGACTAAGGTTCGGAGACCTGTCTTATGCTTGGCCAACTTGGTCTTCTGAGCCGGAGTCAGTGGTACGTTGCCTTTTAAGATATTGAGTCCAATCTCGCACAGACAGCACACGAGAGCAGGGTCCGCACCGCGTACAATGGTTCGGACTAACTCGGGTGGAGCCGTCTTCAATACACGGAGCGTGGGAGCGTGCTTCCGTACTCGCGCAGACATCATGTACAACTAATGCTAGAACCCACAACTCTGCCCTTTTTATCTACCTCAGAGACAAAGTCAACCATGCTGTGGTATTCATTCTTTTTATTATCCCCATCATCAAACACACACTCCAGCTGGGGGAGCCACTGTGGGTGTGTTTACATTAGTAGGCCTTCCACGAACGTGATGTGGGGCATTGCTGCATACGCTTCCTGCCATTCTCCGTAACACCACACGACTCGGGCAATGGGTGGGGTGATCATGCTGTCGGCGTGTTGAAGGAGCTTCCTGACGAAGTGCGTTTTGCCGGAGCCCGTCGGTCCTGCGATGACGCAAGTGAAGGGATGCTGCCACCGAGGGTCCATGGTTCGAGCTGTATGCGCTGTCGTGGTAACCCGCTCTTGTAAATTTCGTACGAGTGAACTGGAGTGGTGGTGGTGGGTACAACGTCGGTCGTCGTTGTCTGTTCACTGCGAGTGATGATGGTGGTGGGTACAACGTCGGTTGTCGTTGTCTGTTCACTGTGAGGGATGAAATCCGGTGGGTCTTCAGACGTAGTGGGTGTTCTTGGTGTAGGTGTGGAGCTTGGTGTGGAGCTCCACGTGGCTTGTACACGGGGTGTGGTGGTGACTGGGCTCGATACGGGGTTGACTGGTGCTATCTGTAGACCAGTTTCACTGGTGGCTGGTGTTCTCAGTTGGTTAAGTAGCGTGCTGACATAGGCTACGTCGTAAAACACACCTCCGTACAACACACTCAGCAGGGTTAGCAGTATCACCACAAAGCCCACTTGCGCTTTGCGCGTTTTGGGAGACGCTGTGTTCAGAGGCAGCTGCTGTTTGTCCATAGCACTGTGGTCGGACGTGGAATGAAGGATGACGGTAGTGGTGTCTGGCTTTATAGTCGTTTCACCTGGTTGGCAGCGACCCAGGAATTGAAGGAACTGGGCCAGCCTTGCCATTTGACGAAATGAAACAGTTTGCCACGCCGACGTTCCGTTTTCAAAATCTGCTCCACCGTGTAGTAGTCTTGCTGTGTTTTTACGACAGGCTGTAATTCCGTCTCGTAAAACGTCCCTAGCAACGGTTCCCCTTGAAGATCTTCCAGTTCATAGACTCGCTGCTGTCGGGGTAGGCGCCGTTTAATCAGGAAGTGCTCATCGCTCCAGTTGGGCAAGTAACTTTTCTCAAATTGACCTTTGACTTTACTGATCCGTACAGGGTCCCCGACCTTGTACACCGCCTTCGTCGTTCGCTGCGATTGCCTGGGGTACAAGACACGCCGGACTTGGGCTTCATTGCGTTGGGTCACGGTAATGGGGGCTCTCTCTATACTCCGGTGATAGGCTCGATTGTAACCACTCACAAGTTTCGGGAGAACATCGATGTACCGCCTTGTATTCTTATAGGTGAAATATTTATACATGCGGCCTTTGAATGTCCTGTTGAACCTTTCCACCACGGAAGCCTTGGTCTCGTTGTACGTATGGAAGAAAAACACCTTCTGGGCTTTCAGAAACTGTTGGAACGGTCTGTTGAGGAATTCCGTGCCTTCGTCGGTTTGCAAATACAAAGGTTTGCGCCCGGTCTTGAAGATGTCTTTGAACGCCACTATGAGATTCGCCCCCGTTTTCGTCCGGATGGGTACCACCCACGCATACTTCGATAGGATATCGATGCACGTCAAGATATACCGATTCCCATCGTTGTGTTTGGCAAAGGCGCTCATATCGACCAAATCCGCTGGCCACTGGGCATCTATTCCTCCCACGATGACCCGGTTCCGTAGAAAATGGCGACGGACAGATCGATGTAAGGTATAGGTGTCTTGTTTTCTTAACCAATCTCGGACTTGGGCACGTTGTATCCCCTGGGGTTTGGCCGCTCGATAGAGAGCCGACAATGCACTATAGGCCGCCGGACTGTCGGGACTGTAGTATAAGTTATCCAACACTTTCCCCCAGCGCTTCATGGTGACAAAATGATGATGGACCCTGGCTCTATCGTTTATTTATAACGGGTATATCTTGGGCTGGAGTTTCTTTCTGATTTTCTTCATTGGCTTCCACAGTGTCCATGGTAAATGACCAGTCCAACTCGTCTGATGACCGCTTGATAAGCACTTGATCCACATCTACCACGGCATCTTCCAATGCAGACCATAGATCAGGATGAAGGGTAAAATGCACTGTACCCCCATCTAGCCGAGCCAATTGAGCAAAGAAAGGGCCGCGTCGGATGTACACATCGTGACACAAGTGGATGAGGTCGCCATCCAGTTCACCAGACAACACCCGTTTGAATTTTGTCCAGCCCTCCCGGGACAGACGAATGTGGGCCGGGCACGGTTGTGTAGGATCCGCATCACAGATGTCTCCCACCTCCTCCATGATATCGACCTTATCTGCATACACGTGCAGAAAAACCTCGGGGGTCAAGCTGAGATACGCCAGTATTATATGCTCCGTCATGGTCAGTACGTGAATGGTACCAGATTTGACTGTCTCTCGTATTTATAGGGAGAACCCCGTGAGATCAAAGGATCGGGTGGTCAAAGTCTTGATGGGTAATCAATGGCATCGTGGTCTGGTTCATGGCTAGACATTTGTTCATTGGGTTCTGCCGCCGATTCTCTCAGGGCACGAGCCCACTCCAACTCGTCTGATGACCGCTCGTCCGGTGTAAACAGCTGGTCGACGATAGGCACCACTTTCTCGAAGGCTGTCCACAGATCGGGGTCTAGGGTGAAGCTTCGCGTAGCATCTTGGTAGCGGCCCAGACGTGGGAAGAAAGGTCCACGGTATACGTAGATGGCATTGTCTATGTGGATGACGTGTCCATCGAGCTCGCCGCTCAACACCCGTTTAAATTTGGTCCAGCCGTCACGGTGTAGCGTAACCGTATTCGATACGGTCTCAGCGCGCGACCAGCAAACATCTCCACGGTCTTCCACGAGGGTGACTTTATCTTCATAGACGTGCAACCCCACCCGGGGTGTAAGGGGAAGGATGGCTCGTAGGACTGGTGACATGCTTGATCCAATGACGATCGGTGAATGACACACACTGTGTCTGACCCTCGTATTTATAGTCAGGTCCCACTGTCAATGCCACAGCGCCAGGGTCAATAGGGCACAGACCATGACTAGGCCAACGAGCCGTCGCTGGTTCCGGCGTGAGCGCTCGTGGTCCATAGCCCGAGCATCAAGGATGGCTGTCATAGTCCAGTAGTGGTGAGTGATGGCACACCTCTCCATCGAGTGCACTCAGTCGAGGACCGCTTCTGTGAACTCGCTCAGGATCTGGCGTCGCCCCTCGTTGTCGTCGCCATCTGCAAACATGGACCAAACCACTGCTCGGTAACCCGTGAGCGAATTAACCACGGTCGCATGCTGTAAAATGCGAGTCGCATAGGGACGGGTGTCCGTCATGGCTCTGCAACCGTAGAAATGGAGGTGTAGGATCCAGAGAGACGTGTTTTATAGACCATGTCACACATGCGCGCCTAGACGTAGCTCTACGGGTGTAGTCCGTGATACGTACTATTCTGATTGGTTATGTGGCTCCTATAGAGATAGTACCTTATCGACAATGGGGACTACTTGTTCCAAAGCCGTCCATAGATCGGGGTCCAGGATAAAACCACCGTCGTTCAGACAGAGGAGTCGAGCGAAAAAGGGACCGCAGAAAATGTAGACGTCGTCACACAGGTGAATGCTATCACCGTGCAGGTCACCCAACAACACCCGTTTCAAGGTAGTCCATCCTTCCGGTGACAAAGAGACGTGCGCTTTGGGTACAGGCGTACACCAACACCTAAGTCCGCTATCAATGAGGTCCACTCGTTTGGGGTACAACAATAGGGTGCAGCCAGATGTAAGCCTCTGGGTAGCCACAGTCCCTTCTTTCACCTCGGGGTGTAGTGAGTCATCCACCTCGGGGAGTACATCTTTCAGTGCCATCCATAAGGGTGGACAGAGTGTGATATAGGTACCTCCACTCTGTTCCAACCGGGGAAAAAGGGAATCCTCCCCAGCAGTGCGTATGTGCACACCGACTTCCACGTGCATGAAATCCATTTCGGGGTCTTTTCCCTGTAACAATCGTGTCAATAGAGTCCAGCCTGATAGCGATAACAAAATCTTCACCTTCTGCGATGCGTCTTGGACCAACTCCAGGTGATCGTCATTGACGATGAGGTAGACGTCGGACGTCAGTTGGAATAACGCAAGCTCTGTTCCGCTCGCTGCCATGGTGGGGAATGAAAAGCGAACGGTTAGAGAGGTGGCTTTATAGTGTACCTGTTGGGTAGGGTTTTATACACCGTGCGTGGTACTTGTTATACTCGCTTGCGCCATAAGGTCAATAAGGTTAGAAATGCGTTTTTTTCTACTACGCCCTGTGACGGCCCTTCGTGAATGGGCGTAACCTGTGAACATCATAGGAATGCATGTACTAACCTGTCTGTGGGGTTTTCCACAATGTCGTTCACCTTCGTGTCTTTTCGGGTACGTCCGTGTCTTTTCGGTAAAGTCCGTGTCTTTTCGGTAAAGTCCGTGTCTTTTCGGTAACGTCCGTATCTTTTCGGTAACGTCCGTATCTTTTCGGGTATATATGAGGGTCTTGAGGGGCGCGACTGTATGTGAGGTGTTGTATGTGTTTTTCTCGGCGACGTCCGTGTCTATCATCCGGGCACATCACGTCTGCGCCTGCATTGGGGTATGTATGAGGGTCTTCATACGCACGCGCGCTGCGGATTCACCCACGCACTTCCGGATAACCCCGCGCGCGCTGCGGCATCAGATCACCCCCGCGCGCGCGCGCTGCAGCCGGGGCGGGCCGGGCCGGGCCGGGAAAACCCCCGGAGGTTGAACATTCGGACGTCTAAGGGGAACATTGGAACTCTTCTGGGTTTGGAGGTTAAACCCGGAAGTGACGTCACAACCCACGACACCCTAGTCGGAAACGACACCCTAGTCTAGCCCCCTCACATAGGCTTCACATGGATACCTCATTCGATCCCATCGGCCCACTAGTGGCCCACCTAGACCCCAACACGTCTATTTCCATACACTTTGTCCACTGCGCATGCGCTGAGTGACGATATTCCTACCCCACATCCACTCCATCGGTTGCCCCCTCACATAGGCTTCACATTGATACCTCACTCGACCCCATCGGACCATTAGTGGCCCACCTAGATCCCAAAACGTCCACCCCGTATGGACCTATACACCCATAGCCATGCAGTATAGGCCTATATACAGGCCTCGGTGACTTTTTCCAAAAATTTCACCGTTTCGCTCCGAGACCCTTCCCATCGTGTTCTAAATGAAGAGACGTGAAAAACAAATCCAAACAGCCCATATCACAATGAACGTGTGTGAATTTCCCAGGTTGAACCTATACCCCCTATAGCCAGTATGGGCCTATATACAGACCTCGGTGACTTTTCCCAAAAATTTCACCGATTCGCTCCGGGACCCTTCCCATTGCCATTTTCTTGGCGAGACGAGAAAAACGCGACCCCACAAGCCATAGTAAAGCCCACGAAAAAAATTGACCATCCCCATACCCCATACAGGCATTTTCCCTTATATTGTATAATACAGACCCCTATTGTAGGGGTAAAGTCCGTATTCCGCTTTTTATAGTTTCGGGAAACAATCCTAATTTTACATGCACCCACCCCATTGACTTGATAGGCAGGCCCCGATAAGCCCGGGGACCGATATTAGCCCTTTTGGCTAGGGTTGATAGGGGTTTTCCCCTATTTTAGGGGTAAAGTCCGTGTTCCGCTTTTTATAGTTTCGGGAAAAAATCCTAATTTTACATGCACCCACCCCATAGACTTGATAGGCAGGCCCCGATAAGCCCGGGGATCGATATTAGCCCTTTTGGCTAGAGTTGATAGGGGTTTTCCCCTATTTTAGGGGTAAAGTCCGTATTCCGCTTTTTATAGTTTCGGGAAAAAATCTTAATTTTACATGCACCCACCCATGACTGGATTCCCCTTCACGAATGCTTCACTTTGATACCTCACTCGACCCAATCGGACCATGCAGCGTATTTGAAATCTGGGGACTACTTTTTCTCCGCGGAAGCTTTTTCCCGCGACCGCATCATCACCAGACCGCATCACCGCGGAAGAATACATGCCCAGGGGCCCTTTGCCGGAACTATAGTGACCTTGAGCTGGTGGCGCCCCCGCCCTCCCCTGGCGGAACCCTAACCCTAACCCCTATACCTTTAACCTGGAAACAGCGCCCCCTGGTGGATGCAGGAGTTACCTCCCCCGGCAAAACGGACCCGGATCGGTCTTTTGTATACTACTCATGTAACTGAGCATCGATTGACATGAAAAAATAAATTGTCATCTATCTCATTTGCATAATACTAGCGGCAATCATATCCGCCCTCTGAACTAATTAACGGTTTATTGTTTCGCTGGAAACAGCGCTAAATTATGTTCAAAGTCATAAGATTATGCGCTTCCATAGACATCTATCTTCAACACACTAACTGAAGAGCAAAGCTGAACAGTAGGGAGAGAAGTGCTGTCTAAAAATTTATTTAAAAAGTACGTGTTTTTTTTCGAGATAACTTTGGAGTTGAAAACCAAAATTTCCTCAAAGTTGGAAACGCATAATCTTATGAATTTTAACATAATATAGCGCTGGGTTTTTTTCCAGCGAAACAATTAACCGTTAATTAGTTCAGAGGGCAGATATGATTGCCGCTATTATTATGCAAATGAGATAGATGAGTAGACAATTTATTTTTTCATGTCAATCGATGCTCGGTTACATGTAAAGATGCGTCCATATGGTTTTGAAATTTCATGACGAATCAAACTGAAGTTATAATTAAATTATAATTTATCCCTGAAGATGGCTCAAACTGAAGTTATTAAGCTAAAACTTCCATTTTTTTACGTCATTTTCTAGATATCACTTTTCTCCTACTGCTGAATATCTCGTCGATTCGAGTCTGCATAATGCACAAGTTTAAAAGGTGAATTGCAAAGCTTTTTTTCGTAATATACTTAGAGTGAAATTAACGTGAGATTATTTGTATTTGGAATTAAGTTTGTGTTTGGAATAACACTGAGTTAATATGTATTAATTTGGAATTAATGTGAGTTTACTTGTATTTGGAATTAATGTGAGATTTTTTGTATTTTCCTACGAAGTAGGCTACCATTTGCAAATTGTCCGGTAATGAGTGAGTGAATGCATGAGTGAGTCACTCAGTCCATCCGAATCCTTTCGTCGGCAAAATAAGGAGAACCGTTGACATTAAAACTTAATTTTTGGCATGAACGTGCATTAGGGCATAGTTACCAGCAAGTTCTGAGCTGACCGAATTCTCATGAAAATTTGATTTATAATTATTCTTTTATTATTTATTTATGGCTCAGCGAGTGCACTGTCATGCCCATCGGGAACCCTTGGCTGTATGTTTCACTGTGACTTTTGAAGGTTCGCTGATACGGCATATCACGTTGAACACACCGGTTCTCGTATGGCCTCGTGCTGTACTGCTGGGCTGATAAGTATCCAGAGTAATAGGAACTGAGGGCGATAACAGTTGCTACGCTAATATGACTCACCAGCGATGACATCTGGGAAAGTTAATAGTACCCAATATCAATTAGAGTCTGCTATATAAATTCTCTCACGGTACCACATAGGGCCCCCAAGTCATCTCTCGAGTACACACTCAAATCATATCAAACCCTACTTCGTAGTCACATTGCCATGTGGAATTAAAGTTATTTTATATCATGTCAACGAACATTGTGTCATGTATTTTGACATTCTGTTATCAACTCCGTTACCCTTACTCAACTCCGTTACCCTGACTCAACTCCGTTACCAGGACATCAATTACAGTTTCCATGGTAGACGTTTCAGAGTTCTTTGGAAATATATGTATGGGATATTAGCACATTATAGACACTTGTATGCACTAATAAACTGAAGTATGAGAGACAGCTGAATTTTATTTTAGAAAGGTTGATATGCGAGGGAAAAACCCCAAACATGGTATTACTTTGTTATGTAATCCATAATGACCAAAATCTATAAGTAAAAAGACTTTCATTCGTTGTTAAAATATGCAGTTGAGGTCTGGCGACTGGAAAAATAGCGGGGTCGTGTTAATCTTGGTAGTATTTGTAAAAATGTTTATTGTTTATATCCTGGTAACGGAGTTGATTCCCATCTCAGGCTTGTGTGCAGTTTTAGACTTCCAGCTCTGCTCGGTGTTAGCCTCTATAGTCCAATCATCAGATCTTATGAAAATAACAAAATTTTGCAAAACCTCACGGACTAGTTTTGAATAAAAATGGAACCCCAACTTTGCCCGTAGTTAGACTTTCACCCAGTGTTCCCGTGTGGACGGCTGAGGGGTCGTGGCGCTTTAGTGTGACTATCCTTGTGTGACGTTCCTCTATGAAAGCCGTTGCTATGATGGCTGGCTATCATTTACCTTCGATACGGTGCCCCTGTATGAAAGCCTGAGGGGGCGTGGCACTTTATAGTCTGACTATCATTGCGTGGTGTCTCTGTATGAACGCCGTTTCTCCATATGCTGGCCGCCCCAGCATTTATCTTGGACACCGTGTTCCTGTATGAACGCCTGAACGGCGTGGCATTTTAGTTTGACTATCCTTGTGTGGTTTTTCTGTATGAACGCCATTTCTCCATATGCTGGCCGCCCCAGCATTTATCTTGGACATTGCGTTCCTCTATGAACGCCTGAACGGCGAGGCACTTTAGTCTGCCTATCCTAATGTGGTGTTCCTGTATGAACGCCGTTGCTATGCTGACTGTCCCAGCATTTCCCTTGGATACGGTATTCCTGCACGAATATCTCCAATGAATGTAGACCCAGGGCCGGCGAGTGGGGTGGGCAGTCCAATATGCTCGACACATTATATAATTTGGCAACAGTGAGATGGATACTTGACCAATTATCTGTCTACGCGAAGTGTTATATGCTTGAGATCTGGGGTTGACCAACTAACCCCCTCGTCTATTCTACTAAAGAGGCTAAAATACGGGTATAACTAAAATGATGGTCCCCTTCGAATAGCTAACTGCTAACCGCGAACTGCCGACCAACTTCACGAAGGCGCAGGGGTCTTGGGACTGTATTATAAGTTGTCGAACACCTTCTCCCAGCGATTCATGACGATGACTGATCTTTTAGATTAAACCACCTTTGTAATAACAGTTCTTTTCAGGTATCACCTCATTGGGCTCTGCCAGTGCATCTTGCAGAGTCGCTTTGACGGCCAACACGTATATGGTGACGGTATTCGCCAAGCACGTCGTCCACTTCCGGCACGGCTTGTTGGAAAGCGGACCATAGATCAGGATTCAGGGTGAATTTTACTGTGGATCCATTCGGTCGAGCTAACTGAGCAAAGACAGCGGACGTAGACATCATGACAGATTGAATGAGGTTGCCGTCCAGTTCGCCATTCAGCACTTGTTTGAATTTTCGAGAACCACTCCTTGTCAGCCGAATGACTTGTTGGGGTTGTGGCGAGTCACTGTTGCACACACCCCCAATGTTTTCGATGATCTCCACGCACTTATCATACACGTAGGGGAACACCTCGGGAGTCAGGCTGAGAAAAGCACGGACGAGATGAACCGTCATCCTGAAGTGGAAACACGCTCTTGACTTTTATAGTAGGGTTAATGTATAGATGCTCGCCTATTCACACCCCTTTAGATGCGAAATCCGTCTTTTCGGTAGTGAGATCGTTTTCTGTATTTCTTTTATGGACAAATCCAAGTTTGTCTCAAGACTGTCTCAGTTGACCGATGACATAGCGCGGCCTCGTTTTCGATTTCAAAATCTGCCGTCTAACTGGGAAAATGTTGTTGTTGCCGCATCAGTCAGACATTGACCCTCCGAAGCAGGGACCAATGCTATAGGCTAGTGACTTCTATCATTCTCTGCCAGGGTTCTTTGCGCTACGCTCCATTTACCCCTGTGTTGAAGCTCGCCATTTTTGCAGGATACTTGCAGAAACCAAGAACTGTTCGATCTAACTAGCTGTTTTACTGATCGCAAAATGTATATTTATCCTGAAATCACACTGTATTTCCAAACGCCAGTTTCACACAGCTTGAAGGCATCTTTTTGACAAATTACCCTAGAACTATATGTTTCGGAAATATATATATCGGTGAGTCGCGACTGATATCAATTCGCCCAGTTAGACGGTCACCATATTCGTTTACTGTGACAACAGATGACCTCCGACACAGTCCGTGAGACCCTGACAACGCTGAATGGAGAGGCGAGAAGCAGAGCGTAAAGTGTGAGAGAAAGAGAGAATTAAGGTTTCATGTCGCGTTCAGCAATATTTCAGCTATATAGCGACGATCAAACAAAATTCTGAGTATTCAAGTTAATAACTCAGTAAACTAATGCATTAAAAACATGAAAAATACATTAAAATCTATACAACAAACCGATTTCTCTCAAATAATCTAAAATACAATGCCTGGTAGAGCTTGTTCTTCTACATGCACCATGTTGCATGGCAATCCCAGGTCTATGGCCAAATGTCAAAGTCCGTTAAGTTATGACGTCGCATTTATGACGCATTTTACGCCGCCCCCGCAGAAATACTAAGAGATTTACACCTAATATACTACTTACTTGACGAAATTACCAAAACCTGTAAATACACCACGTAAGCTTCTACATCTCGTCGTATATTTAATCTTATGCGTCAACTGTCTCCGTCACTGGGGATGCGCAAACTCAACTTGAGTTGCAACAAGATACTTTCACGAGCGTCCATGTACAATGGATGCATGCCAAAGCGTGACCATTGCTTGAAATTCCGTCACGGTGATTTTTAATAGCTACAGTTAATTGTTCATCGACGGTAATTATTCAGGCATGGGCGCATTCAGACCATAGCACAGCCCCGAGGATAGTAACGGAAGAACTGCAGGCGGTGGCGGACGATAACAGAATAACTGCGGACGGTGGCGGATGGTAAGCGAATATCTTGCGGGTGGTGGCGGACGGTAACAATAACTGGGATCGGTGGCGGACGGTAAGAGTACAACTGCGGACGGTGGCGGACGGTAACAGAAAACTGCGGACGGTGGCGGACACTAACAGAAGAATGACTGCGGATGTGACCGACGGTGGCGGGTGGTAATTAGGTCTAGTACGACCGCTTGTGTGACAAATGTCACCTCCAGCGGTCTGCTGCTCGAGTGGGAATCCTGTCCAAAACATCTGACTGGTGTCAATCCGGAGTTATAACACACCACTACACGTCCTGGCACTCTATCTGTAATTTTTATGTGGGGACATGGTGAAGTGCCGAAAGTAAGCCCCCCCCCTACCCCTAAATCAAAGGTGTGTGGGGGGGCGGGGCGAATATCTGTAGCCCCCCCCCCCCCCGTTACTTTTCGGCACTCCTAACTGACCATGTCCCCACATAAAAATTAGAGAGCCCTCCTCCCCCCTCCATTACAGATAGAGTACCAGGACGTGTAGGCCTATTGGTGTGTTATAACTCCGGATTGACACCAGTAAGATGTTTTGGACAGGATTCCCCCTCCCGTTTCCGACGCCACTAGTATAATTATAACTATTATAATTTCTAATTCTTCTGAGATTCTAGCTGAGCTATGCAGTACTGCATTCAGTTTAATACAATAGGGGATTAGACAAAAACCATTCAGGACAAAAGCCCACATGAACATTCGCCCTTCGGACATTTGTCCTTCAGAAGAAAAGCCCACAGGCTTATTTGGATTCTGGACAAATCCCTTCATCATATAAATTTAATGGTACAGTGGCGTCGGAACGTAATTGAAAGTGGGGGGGGGGGGGACCCACTATCACAGCTCAACAGGCGAGGGCCCAAGGGCCGCCTAGGCCCCGGAAGCTCCGGGGTCCTAGATCACCGGAGATGCGTTCTGGGCATTTTCCCGGAAATAAAACTGATCATACTGCATGCAGATTTATGGTTCTTTGTTTTCAGGATTTTTTTCGCAATTATAAGCAAGCATCGATATTGAAAACATCGCACATCATGCCTGCATCCATTTGACCTTCTAGTTATCCTTAAACCATACAAAACGATGACTTTTAGTTCTTGAAAGGGAAACCAATATGCCTACCGATACGATTCATTCACACAAAGATAAAACAAGGAAATCCTCACAGCCCAACAGGCGAGGGTCCAGAGGCCGCCTAGACCCCGGAAGCTCCGGAGTCCCAGATCGCCGGGGATAGTAGTATATAAAGAGTAAAACGAGTCTTTTGCGCCTCACTGCGCATGCGCGGAGTTAATTTTTGGGTTGCCATAGGGGGGGTTCGCATACGTGAGTTAATTTTTTTTTAATGTGAGTGGGTGGGTTTAAAATGGCGGACGTTGAAAGTCCGCCATTTTGAACCCACCCACTCACTCGGTTGCACTGATTGACCTGTGATGTGAGTGGGTGGGTTTAAAATGGCGGCTTAGGGTGTTGTGTGTGTAAAATAAGGGTCCGCCATTTTGAACCCACCCACTCACCGGGGTGATTGAGTGCTATGTGAGTGGGTGGGTTCAAAATGGTGGCCGGTTATTTTCTCTGGGACGTTGAAAGTCCGCCATTTTGAACCCACCCACTCACTCGGGTGCACTGATTTGACCTGGGATGTGAGTGGGTGGGTTTAAAATGGTGGCTGAGGGTGTTGTGTGTGTAAAATAAGGGTCCGCCATTTTGAACCCACCCACTCACGGGGAAAACGTATAAAAGCAGTCGATTTTTAGGAGTGGATAGAAAAACGTATAAAAGGAGTCCATTTTTAGGGAAAGGGGTGTATTCAATCTGACTTACCTGACCTGACCTGTCTCCCTGCCTGCCTGCCTGCCTGCATCCCTGCCTTGCTTGCCTGCCTGAATTCTGCCTGTATGGAATGCATGTACTGACTTGGTTCTGGGTTTTTTCCATCACGGTTGTGCGCAGGTGTATGACGTCACTTCCGGTCTGCGTGAATCGGGTGTGACCTGGGACTATGGGATGCATGTACTGACTTGGTTCTGGGTATTTGTCATCACGGGGAGGTCACGTGATCAGTTCAAGGTCATATCCATTTTTTATCGATATGTCAACCCCACACCCAGTCCATTAGATGCTCCTTCACCTAAGCTTCACTTTGATACCTCACTCGACCTGTGGTGTGAGTGAGTGCAAGAATGTATTCATCCGCGGTGATGCAGTCATGTCTGGCGGTGATTCGGTCTCGGGAAAAAGCTTCCTTGCCCAATGCCTACGGACTTTACCGAAGATACACGGACTTTAACGAAAAGACACGGACGTACACGAAAAGACGCGAAGGTGAACGCCATTGTGGGAAACCTCCCACAGACAGGTCAGTACATGCATTTCTATGTTGTTCACGCATAATAAAAGGATTGATCTGTAATCTGTGTTGTTGTTGTTGCTCCCTTTTTTTGGACTAACCCATCAGAATAGTACGTATCACGGACTATACCCGTAGAGCTACATCTGGTCTATAAAACATGTCCCTCTGGATCCCACACCTACATTTCTACAGAGCCATGGCGGAGATCAAGCCCCATGCGACTCGCATTTTACAGTATGCCACCGTGGTGAATTCATTCACGGGTTACCGAGCAGTGGTCCGGTCCATGTTTGCAGATGGCGACGACAACGAGGGACGACGCCAGATCCTGAACGAGTTCACAGAAGCGGTCCTCCACAGAGTGCACTCGATGGACAGGCGTGCCATCACTCACCACTACTGGACTATGACAGCCATCCTTGATGCTCGCGCTATGGACCAGGAGCGCTCACGCCGGAACCAGCGCCGGCTGGTTGGCCTCATACTAGTCTGTGCTCTATTCACCCTGGCGCTGTGGTATTGACACTATAAATACGAGGGATGAGACAGAGTGTGTGTCATTCTCCCTTCGACATTTAGAGGAAGCATGTCATCACTCCAAGCCATCCTGACGCTTACACCCAATGTGAAGTTATACGTGTATGATGCTAAAGTGACCCTGGTCGAAGATTGTGGAAATATTTGCTTTGAGCACGCTGAGACTCTATCGGATAGGGTGACACTAGAGCGTGATGGCTGGACTAAGTTTCAACGGGTGTTGAGCGGAGAGTTAGACGGACACCTGATCCACCTGGACAAGGCCAACTACGTATACCATACTGCGCTCTACCCACGGGTGGGACGCTACCAAGAGCCGGCTCGAAGTTTCCTCCTAACTCCCTCTCTGTGGTCAGCCTTGGAGAAAATAGGCCCTCTGGTGGACCAGTTATTTATACCCGACGATCGATCACCCCACCAATTGGCATGGGCTCGTGCTATCGAACACGCACTAGATGAACCTAATGAAAAAAAAGCGGATGGAGAAAATACTATATGTATAGAATGCGCAGAGGCTGGAATGACAGTGTCACCTGATGAAGCCACCCACACACACATGACGGGCCAGAACGATGAAGAAGAAGAAAAAATCCGTGATGAAGCCGCGGGGCCAATGGCTGAACCCCATGAACAACTACATGAACCCGACGACGATGCCATTGATTACCCCGCTAGACTCAGTCAGCCCAATGACATGACCACCTGATCCTTTGATCTCACGGGGTTCTCCCTATAAATACGAGAGACAGTGAAATCTGGTACCATTCACGTACTGACCATGACGGAGCATATAGTACTGGCGTATTTCAGCTTGACCCCCGAGGTTTTCCTGCACGTGTATGCGGATAAGGTCGATATCATGGAGGAGGTGGTGGGAGACACGGACCCTACACAACCGTGCCCGGCTCACATTCGTCTGTCCCAGGAGGGCTGGACCAAATTCAAACGGGTGTTGTCTGGTGAACTGGACGGCGACCTCATCCACTTGTGTCACGATGTGTACATCCGACGCGGCCCTTTCTTTGCTCAATTGGCTCGGCTAGATGGAGGTACAGTGCATTTTACCCTTCACCCTGATCTATGGTCTGCATTGGAAGATGCCGTGGTGGATGTGGATGAAGTGCTTATCAAGCGGTCATCAGACGAGTTGGACTGGTCATTGACCATGGCCACTGTGGAAGTCCACGAAGAAAATCAGAAAGAAACTCCGGCCCAAGATATACCCGTTATAAATAAACGATAGAGCCAGGGTCCATCATCATTTTGTCACCATGAAGCGCTGGGAGAAGGTGTTGGATAACTTATACTACAGTCCCGACAGTCCGGCAGCCTATAGTGCATTGTCGGCTCTCTATCGAGCGGCCAAACCCCAGGGGATACAACGTGCCCAAGTCCGAGATTGGTTAAGAAGACAAGACACCTATACCTTACATCGATCTGTCCGTCGCCATTTTCTACGGAACCGGGTCATCGTGGGAGGAATAGATGCCCAGTGGCAAGCGGATTTGGTGGATATGAGCGCCTTTGCCAAACACAACGATGAGAATCGGTATATCTTGACGTGCATCGATATCCTATCCAAGTATGCGTGGGTGGTACCCATCCGGACGAAAACGGGGGCAAATCTCATAGCGGCGTTCAAAGACATCTTCAAGACCGGGCGCAAACCTTTGTATTTGCAAACCGACGAAGGCACGGAATTCCTCAACAGACCGTTCCAAGCCTTTCTCAAGAAACAGAAGGTGTTTTTCTTCCATACGTACAACGAGACCAAGGCTTCCGTGGTGGAGAGGTTCAACAGGACATTCAAAGGCCGCATGTATAAATATTTCACCTATAAGAATACAAGGCGGTACATCGATGTTCTCCCGAAACTGGTGAGGGGTTACAATCGAGCCTATCATCGAAGTATAGAGAGAGCCCCCATTACCGTGACCCAACGCAATGAAGCCCAAGTCCGGCGTGTCTTGTACTCCAGGCCATCGCAGCGAACGACGAAGGCGGTGTACAAGGTCGGGGACCCTGTACGGATCAGTAAAGTCAAGGGCAAGTTCGAGAAAAGTTACTTGCCCAACTGGAGCGATGAGCACTTCCTGATTAAACGGCGCCTACCCCGACAGCGGCGAGTCTATGAACTGGAAGATCTCCAAGGGGAAACGTTGCTGGGGACGTTTTACGACACGGAATTACAGCCTGTTGTAAAAACACAGCAAGATTACTACACGGTGGAGCAGATTTTGAAAACGGAACGTCGACGTGGCAAACTGTTTCATTTCGTAAAATGGCAAGGCTGGCCCAGTTCCTTCAATTCCTGGGTCGCGGCCAACCAGGTGAAACGACTATAAAACCAGACACCACTGCCGTCCTCCTTCATTCCACATCCGACCACAGTGCTATGGACCAACAGCAGCTGCCTCTGAAGACAGCGTCTCGCAAAACGCGCAAAGCGCAAGTGGTCTTTGGGGTGCTATTGCTAACCCTGCTGAGTGTGTTGTACGGAGGTGTGTTTTACGACGTAGCCTATGTCAGCACGTTACTTAACCGACTGAGAACACCAGGCACCAGCGAAACGGGTCTACAGAGAGCACCAGTCACCACCACCACCACCACACCCCGCGTACAAGCCACGTCGAGCTCTACACCTACACCAAGTACACCTACTACGTCTCAAGACCCACCGGATTTCATCCCTCACAGTGAACCGACCACCCACGTTGTACCCACCCCCAGCACCATCTCTGAACGTGAACAGACAACGACGACCGACGTTGTACCCACCACCACTCCAGTTCACTCGTACGAAATTTACAAGAGCGTGTTACCACGACAACGGATACACCTCAAACCATGGACCCTCGGTGGCAGCATCCCTTCACTTGCGTCATCGCAGGACCGACGGGCTCCGGCAAAACACACTTCGTCAGGAAGCTCCTTCAACACGCCGACAGCATGATCACTCCACCCATTGCCCGAGTCGTGTGGTGTTACGGAGAATGGCAGGAAGCGTATGCAGCAATGCCCCACATCACGTTCGTGGAAGGCCTGCCCAACCTGGCCGATTTGGAACCCGACACCTTGGTGGTTCTGGATGATCTCATGGCGGAGACGGATGCGCGGGTCACCCAACTCTTTACCAAAGGCGGCCATCATCGACGGCTCAGCATCATCTACATTGTGCAGAATCTGT
>JAVTVY010014888.1:0-69252 GCA_036873755.1 Hanleya hanleyi
CCATGTATTAGACCATTAATAAACATTTGGCTTCGATACACACCCACACAACACAATATACACTCACACAACACATCGTCTCTCCCTAATGTATGCCCTACACACAACTGCAATTTTCAATGATTTCAAGATTTTGGAATCACAGTAACCTTGACCTTTGATCGTGACCTCAATTTTAGTATTTGAGACATCTCATCACAATGCATCTACGGACACAAAAATTTGTGATTTTTAGTGATTTCTGGATAATGGGGTCACAGTGACCTCAACATTTGACAATGACCTCAATTTGGTGTGTGACACATCCCCCCTATTCTTTATACCAACACAAAAAAATTGACATTGAATTCTATTCTCCCTGTATGTATCTACTGGCCTAAACATAAAAAAACAATATACATGTATTTTTTGTGACATTTGCTTCCACAAATAGTTTGCAGTCAATGTGCACCACAACTTACAACTTCTGAGTTATTGCTATAATATGTATTTCATAACCTGGCTAGGTTTTTATAACTTATGCAAGTTGGTTTTTAATAATGTCGAAATACTTCATTTGAGAGCAAAACTTTTACAGTAAATTTCAGCCAAGGGAGATAACTCCTACAATCAATATTTCTAGTTGCAGTTCCGTTTTGTTTATTTTTCCAAAATTGTGTTTTGTTATTGTATTAATTATCGGTCAGGTCGTGATCCAAGACAGTAACGTTACTCAAATCCATACTTTACAGGACTAATGACTGTAAACAAAATAAATATATCTTTTTGGTGCATTCAACATGTTTAACTACAGACACAGATGATTTTGTCTAACTCTCTCAGAGTAAGTTTGTGCTAGGACGGCGAGTGTTGTCAGTGGTGGCTGCTACTCTGGTAATTCTCCACAAGCATGCACATGCCACTTGAATATCATGGCACCAGTAATCCAGCAGTAAACCTATGTTCATATACTGGCATCATTTGAGAACATTCCGACAGCAAATTGTGATATAAGATTCAATAGGTTGGATTAACTAGGGCTATAGTAAGAGTCTTCATAAAACCTTTGCCTTAATATTGTGTGCCTTCAAATCTCACTTATGACAGCGTCTGGAAAAACTGGCAGCAGTGGTACATGTACCTCAGCACTTCTCTTGGCTTCTGTCACATTTTGACAGCTTCTAGTGTGATGTCCTGGAAACCTGGGTGCATTTTATTCAACGTCATCTGACGCATTACCGGTACCCATTTTCATGTTGTTCTCAACCATGTCAAGCAAACTGAACAATTATTCACTCCGACATGTCCGATACAAAATGTACATGTATCAGGTAATCATCCAGTTGAGTTTACCCAAAATATTAAGGTCACGTCAGTACTACTACCTCTTTTTCATTCTGGCTTTCCACTAAAAATATACATCACTGAATTAGGACAGATAACCTTGTGCCCTGAAACCCCATTATATATAATTTTGGTTTTGTGTCTATTTATTAAAACATCACATCCACTTGAAGGACGAGTTAGCCCCATGCTGGTAAACCTCAGTCACCTTTGAACCATATGAACAAGTCATCCCAAAGTGAATATGGACTTGCAAAAGAAATCTATCATTTGAGTCTATAATTTGGCATGAAGTGGTACAGTTCACGCAGTACAATGGTACCACCGTGGTAATGTCATGGAGAAGTTCCCCACATGTGACAATACTGGGCACATATCCAATCAGGGAAGACATGGTACTTTCCCATGGTTACGAAGAAGTTCAGGAGAACTTTGGTGGATAAAAATCAGTTGATTATGAAAATACCACATTCACAACTTGAAAGTAGTTTTGGAAAGTACATGTAGCAATGAACCAAACCCAATAATACCCACCTTGAAGTATTAAATGTTCCAGCAGGAGCTTCCATTTTAATTTTTGCATATTCTTGGAATAAACCTCCTTTACCGAGAGTTTTTATGTGTTCTACTAGTTCTTCCATGTTCATCCCCCCTGCCTCAGGGAGATGGATGGACTCCTCCATTATATTGGACCCTGAGGAAGGTGGGCGTTTCTTTCTAGGTAAAGGGGGTGGTGGCGTCTCCCCGGGGTAACTATCTGACGGTGAACTGTCTGACGAGCGTTTTCGAGAATCTGATCCCCCTGATTTTTTGAAATTGAAGTTTTGAGAATCTTCCTTCTCCACAGTCACTTCCTTTTCTTTGTCACTCTCTAGAAATAAAGAGTCTTGGAGTTCTTTCTCTCGCTCTTCATGGTTGTGTTTTTCGCTAATTGTCTCTCTCGAGCCTTCTGATTCGAAATCACTGAAAACGATGTTATTGTCCGTGTCACTAGAAACACTTGAGATGCTCGTCTGCCGAAGTGAGCCAGTCTGTGGTCCTCGACTAATGAAATAGCCATCCATATCCGGGTTTTGATTGGCTGCCACCAAGTAACAGACATGCAGCCATGTTTTGTGGTTGAGTTTCAATAATCCACCCAGGTGTTCAGGTATACTATCATGAGGCATGTGCTGTGAAAGCTGAGATTTGTTCACCGTGAACACCTGTAAGAAGACAAGTCAATTAAGTTAAACGACTGAGGACCTGCATCAGTAATCCCTCTAATAATTCAATCCCCTTATCAAACTTCAATCACCACAAAATTTTGGAGACAAAATAAATTCTAATAAATTTGTTCACTGTCGAAAATCAGTGAAATAATGTATTCTATGCATGAATGTGAACCACCTAATAAATTTGATCACCCCATATTTTATGGTGGGAAATTTCGCTTCCTGTGATTGAGTTATTAGAGGGATTACCATACTGAAAAAGACAGTCACAAGTTAGAGAAATTGGCTCTGTAGAAATGGAGATGAAAAGGGTCATTTTTACTTAATAAATTAATGACTATATTCATGACAAGTGTATTGTAGCCTAAAGGTGAAATGAAAATATTTTGCGATTCTCCTTTTTTATATTTTATACACATTGAATAATGACAAAAATATCAGTGTATCTACTTTGCTAATTGGTTTAGTTGAAGTACTTTGTCTGAATTCAGATTTACAAACCGACATTGCTTATCTTTCCCTGATTGTGATGTCATGTCAAGCCAGCCACCCAAACACTGAAGTTACAAGTATTGATGTCCGGTCAGGTGGTCTGGTGTGATGTCACAAACTTATGTCAAACAAGGGCAGATACATGTAAGCTATACGGATTTCATTTATGAAATTGGCCCGGCTCGAGGTATCAACTTTTGAGCTCTTTTCTAAAGCTACCAGGAAACAAATTACTTCAAATGAATCCAAATGATGTAGATAAGATGATATTTCCATCATTAACTACATGTACATGTAACTCATAAAGAATATAAAAATGATAAATAAGAAAACCTTTGCATTTCACCTTTACTAAATGGGCTTTTAATTCTTCCGCTGGAAAATGATTGTTATGACATTTAACAACAGATTTCCCCTGAAGAGTTTGAAGTGTGATAATGAATTATTCAACATGAACCATGAAAAAGCACTGAGAACCCTCGGCCTCAGCTTGTTGAATAACATATTAACAAGCAGTTGATGACAACAAGCAATTGGTGGCAAGGTTGATAGTTTAACCTAGCAGTGAATCAGAAAATATAGGTCAATACGACAAATTGTTTTTAGGTTGCTGTACATGTACATGATCCAATGCCAGTTTTAGCTGAAGCCCAAGTATGTGTCCAGTGTAAGGTCAGTTAGCCTAGGCATAATCATTCTAGTGTTAAGGTAGTTAAAATTAAATAGATGAGAAGAGGAACAACTTTGACCCAGTGACCCCAAAATATAGGTCAATCTCACTATGTGATAGACTTGTGCTCTAGATGACCACATGTATGTGTTATGCCAGTCATATTTCAGATAATTAAATGGTGACAAATTGACAAAATCCGACCTGATGACCCCAAAAACCGAGTCAATCTCACCAATTTTCAATAGGCTTCTGTTTTTGTGACCACATGCATGTACATGTATGATGTAAATTTGGTGTACCTAGGCATATTCATTCTTGAGTCATGGTAATGAGAAAACAAACATGGATGAACATACGAACATAAATATACATGACGACAATACCCCAAGGATGATGTTGGCTATAGTGCATGACCTGATGTGTGTCTTGTGTTACAAGTTCAGTATTAAAGCCTAGGAATTATCATACTTGCAATAAGATGGCAGCCAGAGATGAATGGACAAATCTGACCCAGTGACCCCGAGAAAATAGGTCAATCTCACTGATTTTTGACAGCCTACTGATTAAGACCATATACATATGTGAAATAAGTTTGGTGCTCCCAGGCATAGTCACTCTTGAGATATGGTCATGATGGTGGGAACAATCAATTTGTGATTGGGAAAATATGGGTCAATCTCGCCGATTTTCAATGTAGTTTGTGTGTGAGTATGATATAAGTTTGGTATTCCTTAGCGAGTGAGTGGGTAGGATTTTATGTCGTTTTCAACCTTTTTGGGGTATTTCTTAGCATAGTCATTCTTAAGACATAGTGGCAACGAGAAATCGAAGACGGACAAACATACCATTTGTGCAAATTTGCCCAAGGGGTAAAAATTATTGAGCAAAAACTACCTGTTTTATCTTTATTTTTTTTTGTTCTCTAGCCTGTGTTTTCCCTAACTTGTTCATGGAATATCATTTCCTGACAAACTATTCATCATTTCCACACAAATACAAACATGAGATTAATCTAATCAAAACCCCTCGGCTTTCCCCAAGTGATCGAGATCCATGTGTAGTGTGAATTGGGGAAGAGATAGTTCTATGTGGGATGATCAAGATATATTGGTAATTAGTTACATTCAGGCATATAGGACAGAAATAGAAAAATTATATATCTGTAAAGGGGCATAACTCTGTAAAATATGGGTTGAGGGGAGCCACTTTCGATAGGCGTCGGACTTAGCACTCTGTAAAATAAGAACCGAGACAAATAAGCTACCGAACACAGATCTACAGATATAGCTTGTACATTCAGCTACAGATAACAAAATCGAAGATTATTACATCTGAAAGGGGCATAACTCCATAAGCCAAGGCGAGTAATCCTTTGTTGGCTTGTAGAATACAGCAATATAAATAAGTTTCCAAAATATAGTAGCTATACCAAACACAGTTCTGCAGATATAGTTGGTTACATTCAGGCATATAGGACAGAAATAAAAATTAATATATCTGTAAAGGGGCATAACTCTGTAAAACATGAGGCTGCACCTAAAAGGTGCTTTGACCCCTCAGCACAATATGTCCAGCGAATAACAGGTTGACATAAAAATCTGCTGAATTCTGTCAAATTTATTTACCCACATATGTATTAATGTTGATTCAAGAGAATACTCAACGATTAGTATTTGCTAGTACCGGCTTCAGTCATCAATCCTGTGAAGGGATATCGATCCAAGACTGTGTGGATCGATACCTCAAGAAAAGTTAGTAAAGATCTGGTGAATAGTTCTTCATAGATGAAGATCTATTCCAGGGAAGAGTCGAGTGTGTGTGTGTAGTACTCAACATCTCTGGGTTACTAGGGATATTCACTGTGAGTATCAGAGCTGTCAGTCAAATTGTAACTGAGATCTAGCCCGGACAAAAGTTAGTGACGGAAAATTTCAAAGGGCCGTAACTCTGTACAGAAATGACGTAACACGAAATAAACATGACAGTGCACATGTCTGGGATACTAGGGATATTCACTGTGAGTATCAGAGCTGTCGGTCAAATAGTAACTGAGATCTAGCCCGGACAAAAGTTGGTGATGCAAAATTTCAAAGGGCCATAACTCTGTAAAGAAATGACGTAACGCGAAATAAACATGACAGTGCACATGTCTGGGATACTAGGGATATTCACTGTGAGTATCAGAGCTGTCAGTAAAATAGTAACTGAGATCTAGCCCGGACAAAAGTTAGTGACGCGAAATTTCAAAGGGCCATAACTCTGTAAAGAAATGACGTAACACGGAATAAACATGACAGTGCACATCTCTGGGATACTAGGGATATTCACTGTGAGTATCAGAACTGTCAGTCAAATAGTAACTGAGATCTAGCCCGGACAATATCTATTCCAGGGAAGAGTCGAGTGTGTGTGTGTAGTACTCAACATCTCTGGGTTACTAGGGATATTCACTGTGAGTATCAGAGCTGTCAGTCAAATTGTAACTGAGATCTAGCCCAGACAAAAGTTAGTGACGGAAAATTTCAAAGGGCCATAACTCTGTATAGAAATGACGTAACACGAAATAAACATGACAGTGCACATGTCTGGGATACTAGGGATATTCACTGTGAGTATCAGAGCTGTCGGTCAAATAGTAACTGAGATCTAGCCCGGACAAAAGTTAGTGACGCAAAATTTCAAAGGGCCATAACTCTGTAAAGAAATGACGTAACGCGAAATAAACATGACAGTGCACATGTCTGGGATACTAGGGATATTCACTGTGAGTATCAGAGCTGTCAGTCAAATAGTAACTGAGATCTAGCCCGGACAAAAGTTAGTGACGCGAAATTTCAAAGGGCCATAACTCTGTGAAGAAATGACGTAACACGGAATAAACATGACAGTGCACATCTCTGGGATACTAGGGATATTCACTGTGAGTATCAGAACTGTCAGTCAAATAGTAACTGAGATCTAGCCCGGACAAAAAATTGTTGACAGACGGCCGTCCGGCCGGCCGACCAGACGTACATGCCAACGACAAGACCCTACAGCCCTATGGGCTGAGGGGTAATATGGGCCGAGGGAAGCCACTTTCGATTTAGGCGTCTGACTCAGCACTCTGTGAAATAAGAACCGAGACAAATAAGCTGTACCTAACACAGATCTGCAGAAATAACTTGTACATTCAGCTACAAATAACAAAATCGGAGATTATTATATCAGAAAGGGGCATAACTCCATAGGCCGAGGCGAGTAATCCTTTGTTGGCTTGTAGAATACAACAATATAAATAAGTTTCGAAAATATAGTAGCTATACCATACACAGTTCTGCAGATATAGCTGGTGGTTACATTCAGGCATATAGGACAGAAATAGAAATTAATATATCTGTAAAGGGGCAGAACTCTGTAAAATATGGGCCGAGGGAAGCCACTTTCGATAGACGTCTGACTTAGCACTCTGTGAAATAAGAACCGAGACGAATAAGCTGTACCTAACACGGATCTGCAGAAATAACTTGTACATTCAGCTACAAATAACATACGAAGCTGCGCATCAGAAAACCCCTCGGCTCTGGGCGCCAGCCATTCATAATGTTTTCAATTTGAACCAAGACTTCAGAAACACCAAGCAGTCAAGTGACAAATATACAGATTATGAAAAAAATTGTAATTAGAAATGGTCTCTAAGGTTTCCATCCAATCAGAGAAACCGGTATTCATTACATAAGTCTCTTGATGCATCGCTGATGCATAGCAAATTTTACATCGAGCATTTGAAAGTTATCAGAGATGGAGATCATTAATGATTTCGCATAAATTAAAGATGGCCACCCATCCTTCCCACCACTCAGGAGAACTGATGTAGTTATTCATTGCAAGTCTTCTAATACATGGATGCTGTATACCAAGTTTCATATAGAACACTGAAACGGTATCAAAGATATACATCATCGAAGATTTTGCATACATTAAAGATGGCCACCAAGGTTTCCGCCCAATCAGAAACACCAGAACTGTCATTTATCGTAAGTCTATTGATGCATCGATGATGTATATCAAATTTTACATCAAATACTTGAACGGTATCAGAGATAGAGATCATTAATGATTTTGCATAAATTAAAGATGGCCGCCCATCCTTCCCGCCACTCAGAGGAATTGATGTGGTTATACATTGAAGGTCTCTTGATACATCGATGCTGTATACCAAGTTTCGTATAGAACACTTGAATGGTATCAAAGATATATATCATTAAAGATTTTGCATAAATTAAAGATGGCTGCCAAGGTTTCCACCGAATCAGGGAAACTGGTTTGGTCATTCCTTTGAAGTTTCTTGATGCATCGATGATCTATAGACTATACTAAGTTTCACACTGAACAGTGAAATGGTACCTGAGATACACAAGATTAATGGTTTCGCATAAATTAAATATGGCCGCCAAAGTTTCCAACCAATCAGGTCCAGATTCACTAGGGTTCTAGGTCATGAGCATATAGATGTGCAGTGCAAGTTTGGTGTGCCTAGGGTAAGTCATTCTAAAGATATCTTGGTAACGAGAAAGCTGTGATGATTTCGCATAAATTAAAGATGGCCGCCAAAGTTTCCAACCAATCAGGCCCAGATTCAATAGGGTTCTGGGGCACGAGCATATGGATGTGCAATGCAAGTTTGGTGTGCCTAGGGTAAGTCATTCTAAAGATATCTTGGTAACGAGAAAGGTGTGATGGACAGACCGACAGACGGACGGACGGACAGACGGGCGGACGTACATGACGACGACAATACCCTTCGGCCAAATTTTGGCCGAGGGGTAAAAATCGGAGATTATTACATCAGAAAGGGACAGAACTACATAAGCCGAGGCGAGTAATCCTTTGTTGGCTTTTAGAATACAACAATATAAATAAGTGTCCAAAATATAGTAGCTACATGTATACCGAAAACAGTTCTGCAGATATAGCTGGTTACATTCAGGCATATAGGACAGAAATAGAAATTAATATATCTGTAAAGGGGCAAAACTCTGTAAAATATGGGCCGAGGGGAGCCACTTTCGATAGGCGTCTGGTTTAGCGCTAGATAAATAAGTGTTGAAATTTGGTGGTTGTGTCTCAAGCGGTTTTGCCTAAAATGCGGTAACGGACGGACAGACGTACATGGCGACGACAATACCCCGAGGTCAAAATGGCCGAGGGGTAAAAAATGTTTGGTGGAAGGAAGCCTTACGAGTTAAGGTGGATGGCCACTCAACAATGAAACATTCAATTACATTAACATCAGCCCTCTTAATTAGGAAAAATTGCCACGGCAAAAAAGTAGCTGACCTAACCTAGCCGACAACGGCATTTACCACAGCATTTTTCTAAATCAACATTTGCTCATATCACACGGCTGTAAATTTGTGATTAAATTTAATTCTTTTTGATGCATTTGAACAGTTACCTGTGCGAGTGGTGTTAATACAAGTTCCAGTTGGCCATTGAATACATGCCTATGGTGTCCACTGAACAGCATTCATTGTCCATTTATTGTATATACAGAAAAAAATAAACATTCAAAGTTATTCATGTTTGACATGCCTTGTTTTATTATATTTACTTAAAGAATGAATATTTTAAAACATTATTTAGTGTAGTTTGACAAGGCTCGCCCTGTCCAGCACTAGCAGCAACATATCTTTTGTGGGCAGGTGATTTGCTTACGTGATCGGCGGCTTTACACTTTTTTATAACATCAGTGCCAACAATCCATTTGTCGGTCAAATTTGACGTACAACCATGTTGGTTCGGACGATTGTTGCCCGAGTAGAAATCTCGACAAGTGGAACAGTAAATTTTTGTCACAGTAACACCGTCCTCCGCTACTTCTGCTTTTATGCTGGGAAGTCTCCACTTTTGAACTGTTGTCACCGTCACCATTGCAAATAAAAACAGTGTAACTTTAACTATGATAATCAGTGTGTAACTGTCAGCCATTTTACGGAAAGCACGCTGTGTAGTGATCTTCTTCACGCATTCGGGTCGGCTGCGAGCTTACTGCTTAGAACATTAGGTTGTGGATACATTTGCCGAAAACATCCGCATATAAGGGATTCAATATAATGATCTCGTGAAATCTCTCGAAGTCTCCTAGCGAAATCGTGTTCAGGAAACATCCCAGTGACGGAGAATATATGCTCGACGGTTCGGAGGTTTATCAAAACTAGAACAACAACAACAACAACACGCGACGGCAAAAATATTGCTGACCAAAAATAGAGATATGTCGGCAATTACGACGGCTTTTGCTGAATGCCGTCGCTAATTACGAGGGCTGAACATCATAAACTACACCTCAAAATAAGAGTGTTCAATCATACCCTTAGGACAGACAGAGTTCACATTTAGTATTTAACTTTCAACCATACCCTTAGGACAGACAGAGTTCACATTTAGTATTTAACTTTCAACCACACCCTTAGGACAGACAGAGTTCACATTTAGTATTTAACTTTCAACCACACCCTTAGGACAGACAGAGTTCACATTTAGTATTTAACTTTCAACCACACTCCTAGGACAGACAGAGTTCACATTTAGTATTTAACTTTCAACCACACTCTTAGGACAGACAGAGTTCACATTTAGTATTTAACTTTCAACCACACTCTTAGGACAGATATATTGCCCATATATATTGAGGGGACAACAGTGGCTGCGCTATACTGAAACCATGTTATGTTAAGGGACAAGTGTATTAGGTTTAATGCTATCCTAACATGTTAACAGACGACATTTTTCGATGCTGGCGAAGGAAATTCTGAATGAACTTCCATCAGAGGTGAATTTCAACATCATAAAGAATTTTTGTCCTGCTACATGTAGATCTTCAATGTAGAATAAATGAAATTTGTATGGTGGGACCAACCTTATTAACATTACGCTCAACATACACACCAGGTGTCCCCGCGAAGAAGAAGACAATTATCGTACAGGTAATGGCAAGGTTATGAGTGCTTGTAGTTGGCAGTTGTATGACATGATGGGTACATATACTGACTTCTATAGTCAATAGCAGCAGATAGCTCACAGGTCAGACACAAAAATTTTCTGGTGTACAGTCCTGACAATAGCATTATAATGAGGGTAGAGTGTATTATGACCATAGTACAAGCCTGAAAACAAGGCACGGGACATTAACCTACCACCCCCCATATCAGAGAATATGGTACATACCATGAACTTTTAAACCTGCCTAAACCCCCCCCGCGAACGTGGCACCCCCAGCCCTACCAAACTTTCTGCTCAACACAAACGTAAGGCCAATCCCCCTTTCCCACTGTAATTCCTAGACAATAGTATCGCGCTGGCAACCCAACAGGGGCATTGATGCACAACTCCCAGTTGTACATTTTGTGGCTCAAAATTTGGAGTCTTTAGGGCAGATGTTTAAACATTGATAAATGGTGTAAATATGGTAAACAAGCGTTCTGAGAACCCCAACATCTCGCCTTGTGGGGTCATCCGCCGCAACTGCAGCAGTATTGAAAGCAGACATGTAGAGCAAACAATACCTCTGGAATAGGAGATGTGGTACAGACAATAATATCAGTCCCATGTGGGATTAACGGCATATAAGTTAATCCCATGTAGGATGGATAGGTCAGTGGCGTGGGATTACTGCTGCATAGGGCAGTCCAGTGTGAGATTACTGCTGGATAGGTCAGTTCCATGTGAGATTACTGTTGGATAGGCCAGTCCTGTGTAGGATTACTGCTGGATGGACCAGTCCCGTGTGTTATTACTGATGGCTAGACCAGTCCCCTGTGGGATTACTGCTGGATATAGACCAGTCCCCTGTGGGATTACTGCTGGATAGTCTAGTCCCAAGTGGGATTACTGCTGGATAGGCCGGTCCTGTCTGGGATTACTGCTGGATAGATGAGTCTCGTATGGGATTAATGCTGGATAGGACAGTCCCGTGTGGGATTACTGCTGCATACGGCAATCCTGTGTTGGATTATGGCTGGGGAGGCCAGTCCTGTGTGGGATTACTGCTGGATAGGCTAAACCTGTGTGGGATTACAGCGGAATAGGTCAGTTCCATGTAGGATTATGGCTGGATAGGTCAGTGCCATGTGGGATTATTGCTCCACATTGCAGTCCAGTGTCATATTACTTCTGGATAGGTCAGTCCCATGTGAGATTACTGATGCATAGGCCAGTCCCGTGTGGGATTACTGCTGGATAGGCCAGTCCCATGTGGGATTACTGCTGGACAGGCCAGTCCGGTCTTGGATTACTGCTGGATAGGTCAGTCCCATGTGGCATTACTGCTGGATAGGCCAGTGCCATTTTGGATTACTGCTGGATAGGTCAGTCCTGTGTGGGATTACTGCTGAATAGGCCATTCCCAAATGGGATTACTGCTGGATAGACCAGTCTGGGATTACTGCTGGATAGTTGAGTTCCATATGGGATTACTGCTGGATAGGTCAGTCCCATGTGGCATTACTGCTGGATAGGCCAGTGCCATTTGAGATTACTGCTGGATAGGTCAGTCCCATGTGGGATTACTGCGGGACAGCTCTGACCTAGGAAAACATGAAACATGTCCACCAAGTTTTATAATCATCCCACGAAAGGTTCAACAAACTTTCCATGTACAGATCTACATGTAAATTTTTGCCCAACAAAAACCTTATCAATGGAAATGTACAAAGTCTAAACTGCAATAATTAGGACAAAAATTCATATTTAATGTCATATTTCTTAAATAGCACATGCACATCCTCAAATCACATTGAACTTGGGTAGAAAGTGTCAAACTCATCCAATGAAAGCAGACAGCTTCAGAAAACTTTCCATGTACATACACGTAGAGGCCTACATGTACAATTCACCTGAACAGAAAACTTTATCATTTGCCATAATTTGGACAAAAATTAATATTTCATCTCAAAAATAGCACAGGTACATCATCTAATGATAAGAAACATGTGTACAAAGTTTCATAATCATCCAATGACAGCTGACAACTGCAACAAACTTTCTAAGTACATGTACATGTGCACTTCAGCTAAACGCAAAACTCTATCATAGGGATTTTAACATTGGAGCACCCCAGGGGTAGTACCCCCAGGTGGAGTACCCACACCCCATATTTTTTTATTTTTTAAATATTTTTTCTAAATTTTCTAGATTTTTTTTGAATTTGCTAAACCAAAAACCTTATCATTTCTAGGCAGGGGACACAGACACCGACGACGACATCCTCCTCCCCCCCCCCCTTCACAATATCTCCCCTTTACTTCGTAAGGCGAAATAATAATATGCATCAAATTATCTCACTATTCCAAGAAAAGACCATTATTATTGATGATAATTTTGGCAACTTCAAGTCAAAAATAGTCTATATAATAATGATTAAAAATATTGTCCATTCTGCAGCCATAGGGAAGAGAGGGATAAAATAAACTACAAATTTAAGCGGGGAGTCAAATTTCAGTATACCCATTGGTCCACCGGTGTGAATCCTTTGTCCAAGAATTAAAGTGAGAAAGTCAGCTTCTAGCCAAGGGGCACGAATGAAAAATCTTCCTTTATCTTCAAAGAAAGTGGTTGTATTTTAAATTTTAAGAGGGCCCAGCAAAAATGCAACAAATTTTCATGATAGCTGCTACAAGTGTATTCAAGTTACAACTGGTGTTTATATTTAAGTACATATACAGGCATGTGACAGATACATGTATAGCTCTGTAGTATTTTTTCCTATAATCACCTGAATGTCTGTCAAACTACATGTTTAACTCAATCTCAATCTTCAATTTTAGAAATGCCGATAGAAATTGAAAGAAAATACATGTACTCAATTTAATCATTAAAGAAACTTATTTCCCTGTATCTATTTTAAAATTCTCAAAAAAACATTGAAAACAAACTTAAAAAATTAACATGGACAATGTAAGGCAAAGTATTTTTCGCTGGCAAGAAAGTGAATATAGTGAATGAATATGAAAAAACGATTCGAGGTTTTAAAATTTACATGAGCATGTTGGAAGAAAAATGCTTACCCGGTCTCTTAATTTTTCCCGAACAAAGAGACGAAGAATTTTAAAAGGAGCCTTGAACCATAGTGGAGCTGTCACAATTAGCACTTTCTTTAGTCGAGCTGGGTAACCTCCCTGTTGAAATGAAGATGAGAGTACATATTATACATACAGACAAGTACATAATTATCAATTTAACTGCACCGGGGAACTGGGTCAAAAACAAGCTGGAAGGAAATGGGGATAAAAGGGATGACAGCAGGGGTTTACCTCAGTTTTACCTGTGTACTAATATTGTACATATTTACCAGAGGGATGATGAGGAAACACTGGATCGAGGTCGAACTGTTGGTGACTGAGACGGTTAAAGCACGGTTATTCTGTAGAAGCTTTAATCCTGCTGACATGACAGGCCATTTAACCCTGTCATGTTCACTGGTTAATTACTATCACACAATTACTCAACATTAAGAATTGACGTACCTGTATAAGCAGCTATATTGTGCAAATGACCATGAATGACCAGGATGGAAAATAAGAACCAGTGATATTGCTCTAGGTTTTTTTAATTTATTGAAATAATAGCTTTTTCGAAAAGCCATTAAATAATGAAATAATGAAAGTAATACAGTAATCCCCCTAACAATTCAATAACGGAAGGTACTAAATACGAAGCTGCGCATCTGAAAACCCCTCGGCTCTGGACGCCAGCCATTCATAATGTATTCAATTTGAATCACGACTTCAGGAACACCAAGCAGTCAAGTGACAAATATACAGATTATGAAAAATTTTGCAATTAGGAATGGCCCCTAGGGTTTCCGTCCAATCAGAGAAACCGGTATTCATTACATAATTCTCTTGTGGTATTCATTACCAAATTTTACATCGAGCATTTGAAAGTTATCAGAGATAGAGATCATTAATGATTTTGCATAAATTAAAGATGGCCGCCCATCCTTCCCCCACTCAGAGGAACTGATGTGGTTATTCATTGCAAGTCTCTTGATACATCGATGCTGGATACCAAGTTTCATATAGAACACTGAAATGGTATCAAAGATATACATCATTAAAGATTTTGCATAAATTAAAGATGGCCACCAAGGTTTCCGCCGAATCAGAAATGCCAGAACTGCCATTTATCGTAAGTCTATTGATGCATCGATGATATATACCAAATTTTACATCAATCACTCGAACAGTATCAGAGATAGAGATCATTAATGATTTTGCATAAATTAAAGATGGCCGCCCATCCTTCCCGCCACTCAGAGGAACTGATGTGGCTGTACATTGCAGATCTCTTGATACATCGATGCTGTATACCAAGTTTCGTATAGAACACTTGAATGGTATCAGAGATATATATCATTGAAGATTTTGCATAAATTAAAGATGGCCGCCAAGGTTTTTAACCGAATCAGGGAAACTGGTTTGGTCATTCCTTTGAAGTTTCTTGATGCATCGATGATCTATACCAAGTTTCACACTGAACAGAGAAATGGTACCTAAGATACACAAGATTAATGATTCCGCATAAATTAAATATGGCCGCCAAAGTTTCCAACCAATCTGGTCCAGATTCAATAGGGTTCTGGGTCATGAGCATATGGATGTGCAGTGCAAGTTTGGGGTGCCTAGATTACGTCATTCTAAAGATATCTTGGTAACAAGAAAGCTGTGATGGTTTCGCATAAATTAAAGATGGCCGCCAAAGTTTCCAACCAATCAGGTCCAGATTCAATAGGGAATCAGGGAAACTGGTTTGGTCATTCCTTTGAAGTTTCTTGATGCATCGATGATCTATACCAAGTTTCACGCTGAACAGAGAAATGGTACCTAAGATACACAAGATTAATGATTCCGCATAAATTAAATATGGCCGCCAAAGTTTCCAACCAATCTGGTCCAGATTCAATAGGGTTCTGGGTCACAAGCATAAGGATACGCACTGCAAGTTTGGTGTGCCTAGGGTAAGTCGTTCTAAAGATATCTTGGTAACGAGAAAGGTGTGACGGACGGACGGACAGACAGACGGACAGACGTACATGACGACGACAATACCCTTCGGCCAAATTTTGGCCGAGGGGTAAAAATCAGAGAGTGATCAAATTTATCAGAAAAGTTGAAAAAAATTGGTTAAAAATGATGCATATAATTCATTATTTCTTCATTATTTCGATCATGATCAAACTTACCAGATAAGCCGATTGAATTTTGTCCCCCGTTTTGAGGGGATTGAATTTTGATAGTGGGATTGAATTATTGAAGGGATTACCATAGGCTTGGTAAGGCATTAAGTAAATGTTGGGTCACATACAAGAAATTACAGGATTTTTTTTTATTTTGGCCGGGTCACCATGATTGTGTTTATCTTTTCAGATCGAATCATACAATATTAATTTGGAAAGCCTAGCTAGATTTCTTCATGTTATATCATAGTAAACAGTATATGACTTTGAAAAAATAGGTCAAGGTCAGTCATCTTCTGCGCACCTCTGGATTATTGCTAGATGTATACATAGTATTCATTTGGAAAGACTAGCTATATTTCTTCATGTAAAATCATAATAAACAGTAAATGACCTTGAAAAAATAGATCAAGGTCAGTCAATTGGCATAAATGTAGGATTCTAGTCACCAGTTGCATATGTAATATGAATTTGTGGACACTTGCTTTAATCCTTCATAAAATATAGCAAATTATACTATAGAATTTGACCTTGATAAAATAGGTCGGTCATTATCAATAGGCTTCTGACCCTTCACCAGATGCATATGTGGTATGAATTTACAGTGCCTGGCTATCCTTCTTGAGATATCGTGTTCACAAGAAAGATGGACAGACAGACCATTAGACAATGCTGATGAGGACAATATCCTTCTGGAAAAATTTCCTTCGGGGTAAAAACTAGTGCATATTTACTATATTTGAAAATGGTCGCTTTTTTTTTAAATTTCTTTTCGAACATTATTCGAACTACATGTACAGCAAATAGTAATAGTGTAATTAACAGCATGGTAAATCCTCTATGATTCAATGACAGGACATGAAATTTTCCCATCATAAAATCAAATGGCGATCAAAGGCCTATATGTGGGGTAGTTGAAATGAAAAAAATAAAATGTCCTAAAAGTAATTGTTTTTAATGTACATGTAATGGCAAAAGAGAAAATATATGTACACAATATGGGGTAAGTTCTAGCAGTAAGTTCTGCCTTGATTGCGTTATTACTATGACATGAAATTGAAATCCACAGCATGTGCAACATGTATATCGTGAAAAAAAGGGTCTAAATCACCAGGTTAAATGGCGTTTTGGTCCATGGGGTCCTGTGTGTCTAAATGTGTGCTTGACTAGAATTAGACCCCTTTTTGTATGCGGTACATTCATAAAACCTATATAAACATGATATTTCAACCTTGATACATATATTACGTATCAGCTTTTATCCTTGCATCATGGAGATCCTGTTTTCTTCACTCTGATCAACTTTTTGTGACATTTCTGTCCACAAACATTTTGTGATCAAAAAGGCACCACAACTTATAACTTCTCAAAGTTATTGCTACATGTACATGTACATTGTAGTTGATAACTTGGAAAGGTTATAATTTTTATAACTTCTGTAAGTTGGTCCCCTGACTGTTACTCATGTGCTATTAAATGCTTCAAAGAGAACTTAATTGGCAGAATAAGTACTTCGCACATTTCCAACAGGTTAGGGCGATCCCGCTCTCTAAAATGGAGGTAAAAAAGATCGTTTTTGCTCAATAACTTTTGATTCCTTCTTAACCAATGCATCAAAATTTGATTTATCTATTGTTCGATGTCGTGAAATTAATTTGCCATGTGAACAACCAGCAAATGTTGTTTAAACAGCGCAAAGGATGTTTGGCCTATTATTATGCAAATTAGATAGATGACTATTTACTTTTTTACTACCTTTTAATGCAGATAGATATGTCTGTATGCGCCTCAAGAGGATTTTGCTGAATTCATTATGTGAACTGATATATTGAGCGGAAACGACCCTTTTTATCTCCATTTTAGAGAGCGGGATTCCCCCAATGTGTTAAACACCGCCGCCCATCATTTATTGAAGATATTTCTTGTTTTGTCTAATATAGGCATAGCTTGTAAATCATCAGATTTAAGCTGCCATGAATGCAAGAACAAAATCATAGAGCTGAGAATTTCTACATGCACCTACCTTTAGCATAGTAAGAATTTTGATGCTGAGTTCATAGTCAAAGTTGCTATACTTGGATTCAGTCATATCATATAGGAATACCAGCCCATTTCTCTGAGTCTCGATGCTGCAAAGATAAATGAACAACAGTTTTAATGTAGCATGACCATGCAATAATTACTGTTAATAACAAGTTCAGAAGAGTGATTGGTAGACCAAAGGGGGGGGGGGGGGGGGGGAATATCATCCAATAGAACAGGAGATTGATCTAATCAAAACCCCTCGGCTTTCCCCAAGTGATTGTGACCCATGTGTAGTGTGAATTGGGGAAGAGATAGTTCTATGTGGGATGATCAAGATATACCGGTAGTACATTCAGGCATATAGGACAGAAATAGATGAAAGTACTCAAAGTACTGATGTCTGGATCGCCAATAATGGATTTAAAGTTTCAAAACGTTTCAGCTGGCATGTTTCAGTCGATAGCAGATGTATGGATAAATGTGGAGATTTTCTCCAATTTGTGGACGAGTCTGTTTGGGAAATCACAACTGGAACACAGTTTAGTCTTCAAGGAAGTGAATTTGTGAAGGCGGTTCATTTAGAAATATGCTAGGTCTTCATGGTAGCAAGAAACTATCTACAGTAATATGGTTAAAAGTGGAACGTCTGCGTCAATGTCTTCTACCAGTTTTTGCGAGCAGATTTTCATAATTCATGCAATTTTATTGTGACAAAGCGACAAATATGCGAGGAGACTGGATAGTTTTATTAATGTGTTTTTATTTGTGTAGCACAGATATTTGCAAGAGCTGCATGAGTTTGTTAAGTCCCCATATATGCCTGCATGGTGTTTATAGTAAATTTGTTTGTTGACAACGTGCGAAAATTCCTGTTGCTGTTGCTGTACGATCATTGCGTATATAATTTAGTTTGAAAAAGTTTGAACACCACCAACAACAAAACTTTTCGAAAGCGGTACCTGACAAATTCTGTTGTTTCCACTTTCGAAAAGTTTTGTTGTTGTTCAAACTTTTTGAAACTAAATTATATTCGGAGAAAGCCCTTGTTGGCGTGACCAGGGGATGCTCACGCCATTGGGTGGAAGAAACCAAGCTATAGCGCGCGAGCAACAACAACATTCCATTTCATGTAATTCGACAGAAATAGATATTTAAAACGTACCTTATACCATCAACTTATCCATATACACACACAATCTGCTTACGAAAGCACAGAGGGTAGAAAAAAAGACAAGTGACTCGGGATTGTTGTTGTTTCTCGGCACATATCTCAAAACGTCCTTCCCGCTTTGCGCCATCTTTCTTTCCTTTCCTTTGCGCGCACGAGGATTACCCAAAATGCAAACCGCGCACGTGTTCGGAAAGAAATTCGTCCACTGGCAAACAACATGTCGGCTGTTAAGACGGCCATCCATTCTGTTGTGTCCGACTTGAATTTGAATTATTAACTCATAACGGAACAAAGGAATATTTTGAAGTATATGTGTGCCAAAAAGCAACAGAATTGATGGCCCTCCTAACAGCTGACATGTTGTTTACCAGTGGACGAATTTCTTTCCGAACACGTGCGCGGTTTGCATTTTGGGTAATCCTCGGCGAGAGTCTCGGGCTTCCGCAAAACAACACGTGCTCACGGAGTTGAGCAGGGAAGACGTTATGTTTGTCCCGAGGAACAACAACAACCCCGAGTCACTTGTCTTTTTTTCTACCCTCTGTGCTTTCGTAAGCAGATTGTGTGTGTATATGGATAAGTTGATGGTATAAGGTACGTTTTAAATATCTATTTCTGTCGAATTACATGAAATGGAATGTTGTTGTTGCTCGCGCGCTATAGCTTGGTTTCTTCCACCCAATGGCGTGAGCATCCCCTGGTCACGCCAACAAGGGCTAATTCGGAGAGCAGAGTACATAATACATAAATTTGCAGTGGACAGGATCCGGTCAAGTTCACAAGACGAGAAAAATGTAAATACTATTGTTGTTGCTTCGACACATATCTCCTCTGGAAATATATTCCATGCAGTATGCGTACACATTAAAATAGTAACGAACGCCGACTTCACGGGAAAGAACGTACGAGTGTTGAAAACTGGTGTCTTCATAATCCCAGAACCTGAACCTGTCAAGTGCGACAGTCGGACCAAGGAACAAGATTTGCAACGTATGATCGTACAGCAACATTAACAGGGATTTTCGCACAAATTGTCTCTCCAACGCTATCGTTGTCAACAAACAAATTACGAACTATAAACACCAGACATATATATTATAAGTAATCTGACTTACCGCAAACTCAGACAGATGCAAAAAGCGCACAGATGGCAAACACGAGGTGGGCAGCTTACCATATTACCAGGTCATCAATTTACATTTACAACAGTCTACGGTGACAGCACAGTGCTGGCATGAGTTATCGCCTGGTGGGCGCTGAGAACCGGGTTTGAGCCGATCGCCCGGAACCAAAGAACAAAAAAGTAGTCCACGGATTTAAGCAATCCCTGGGCGAAGAAATGAATATGAAATACACTCAAATTCAGATTTCGTTTTATTCCTAGTTCACATGAAACGATTACAACTGTTTTTTTCTTCATTTTCTGGTTAATACCCTGATATAAAACTCAACACAGTGAAAATCACTGGCGGAATGATACAGGTTAACCCAGGGTCACCGCATTATAGTGCACGTACACATTTGCATAAATTTCGTGAGTGGCAGCATAGTCTGGTCGACACCGTTACGCGGTGGCGATCCAGACAAAAATTATATATCTGTAAAGGGGCATAACTCTGTAAAATATGGGTCGAGGGGAGCCACTTTCGATAGGCGTCGGACTTAGCACTCTGTAAAATAAGAACCGAGACGAATAAGCTGTACCGAACATGGATCTGCAGATTTAACTTGTACATTCAGCTACAGATAACAAAATTGGAGATTATTACATTCGAAAGGGGCATAACTCCATAAGCCGAGGCGAGTAATCCTTTGTTGGCTTGTAGAATATAACAATATAAATAAGTTTCCAAAATACAGTAGCTATACCGAACACAGTTCTGCAGATATAGTTGGTTACATTCAGGCATATAGGACAGAAATAGAAATTAATATATCTGTAAAGGGGCATAACTCTGTAAAATATGGGCCGAGGGAAGCCACTTTCAATAGGCATCTGACTTAGCACTAGATAAATAAGTGTTGAAAATTTGGTAGTTGTATCTCAAGCGGTTTTGCCTAAAATGCGTTAACGGACGGACGGATGTACGGACGTACATGGCAACGACAATACCCCGAGGCCAAAATGGCCGAGGGGTAAAAACCAATATGACCAATGAATCTTTTGTTGCTTGGATTGGCCCGTTAATATCTATCAATTTGAATATCTGGATTCTACACAGCGGACCTGTTCTCTCAGCTCTGTCCTGTCTGTCAGTTTATATCTGTTTTATTTTAATCTCGTGTACATACAAGCATAAAATATGATACATGTATATCAGAGCCGAGAAATCAATTGGTTAATTCGTCCTGAGCTTGAATTGTCGATTGATTTGCTCCTTCAGTTACTGTAAACTCCATCCTTAAAAAGATAGTGGCATCATTTAACATGAAGCTGCGCTATCGAAACCCCTCGGCTCTGAACCCCAGCTATTATAATGTAAGGGTGTCTCTACCAATTGATTGGCTTGTGGGAAGAAATATTTACCCCTGGTATTGTAAGTGTACTTTCTTTGAAAAAAAAGAAAAGTTTTCCTCCCGTTAAATTAATTTGTTTCTGGAATAAATTGAAAGAGCTGTATCGATGTCTCACCAAAACAACAGTACACATGGCTAGATAAATACAGTACATGTATACTAAATGGCACATGTATGTCATTTTCATTTGCAAGCATTCTTTGCATTGTCTAAGAAAATAAATCAATAAATCAGTCATCCAATCAATAAATAAATGTGATAGTATACTAACATGATATAGAAATAATATGCAAACTTAACATAGGAATTAGTGGATTTTGTTAGACAAGGGGCATACTTTCTGACACGACTCATTTTTGATAGGCATCTAGTGTCATTTTCAAAACAGATTTGCAGGCATTCTTCGCATTGTGTAAGAGAATAAATCAATAAATCAGCCATCCAATCAATAAATAAATGTGATAGTATACAAACATGATATAGAAATTATATGCAAACTTAACATAGGAATTAGTGGATTTTATTAGACAAGGGGCATAACTCTGCAAAATACTTTCTGACACGACTCATTTTCGATAGGCATCTAGTTCAGGCCAAGAGAAACAACTGTATCACATTAGGATGTTGTATATGGAACGGTTCTGAAATTATCACAATAAATCATAAATGGATTTTTATTTGTAAAAAGGGGCATAACTCTGCAAAATATTGTCCGAGATGACTCATTTTCGATAGGCTTCTGATTTACGTGAAGATAAATAGATGTAACAAGTTTGGTTGCCATGCATGAAACGGTTCTGTAGATATCGCGGTAACGGATTTTATTAGACAAGGGGCATAACTCTGCAAAATACTTTCTGACACGACTCATTTTCGATAGGCATCTAGTTTAGGTCAAGAGAAACAACTGTATCACGTTAGGATGTTGTATATGGAACAGTTCTGAAATTATCACAATAACAAATCATAAATGGATTTTTATTTGTAAAAAGGGGCATAACTCTGCAAAATATTGTCCGAGATGACTCATTTTCGATAGGCTTCTGATTTACATGAAGATAAATAGATGTAACCTCATTTTAATACACGACTTGCCAGTCATCTGAAAGTTGCAAAAAAGAAGAGTTATTGCCCCTTTTCCAGGAGCAAGATTCAGATACAGCAATGCCTTCCAGATGGGCCTCGGGAAAATCACCGTCATAAGTTTGTTTATAGACAGTGTCAGAAGCTGACAGGGACCTGGAATATCATTGAACCTTTCTATAGTTAAAGAAATCATGCGAAAAAAATCCTTTGAAATAACTTTTTCCGGCAATTCTCAGTCCATGCCTATACTTACATTGTACAGTATACGGTGAGGCAAATGCTTACCTGTGGTTCGCATTCACCATGGGAAGAAAACATGGCATTTTTTGCTATTTTTAGACGACTGGCAAGTTGTGTATATCATGGGCATTGATATGACACTTCTGACATTCCCTGAAAAGCATGACAACACCTGCACTTGGCTCCAATGCCTCAGATGATGTCACAAAACATGCATCGGCATTCTGGGCATGACACTTTGCGACATTATAGTTTTTTATACACTATCTTAGAACTTTTAGCACACTGCGACGGCATCTATATCATGACATCATTGACACTGGTCGGGTTATCTGACATCAGCCTTGTTCACTAGACCGAATTGAAGAATCTAACAGTATTGGTTCCTAAATGTATACAAGAACAAGACTTCGTCACATGAAAAGCGTTTGACATATGTTGCAGGTGATGGTAGATACTTCATGTAGGAAGCTAATGTCTGAGTCTTTGTGCAGTTGAAAAGGCTCAAGTCTAGACAGACACATTGATGTCCCCGGACTTGGCCATTGTATGCATCGTCTCGTGATTTCTACATGGAGTATGAACCCAGGTGATCACAAATGTACAGTTTTCCTGAACAATTAAAATCATGATACTAACTCTTTAAAGGTTCTACCAAATACCTCCTTCACACTTTGCATGAAAACATACAGAGAAGCTATGTAAATAATAAATTGATATTTTTTTCTATGAAAAAGGACATAGAATATCGGATATTTTAACGCAATGAAACAGATGTGGTGAAAAACGTATTGAAACCGTAACCTCTGACCCAGGACGTCAGAGTCTGATTGTGATCACGTCGTATAATATCCACTAGTTGGGAATGTCGGACGTCCTATTGTGACCTGCATTGCACAACAATTGGGATGACGACATCATCATGACATCAACAAAGGCATTACGTTTTAGCTTTGTCATGTTGTTGGCATTACAAGAGGAATGTTGCCTGGAACATTTGCTACGATCGAAATCAGACTCCAGCGCCATGGTTCAGCAGGTCACAGCCTTCGCCGTTTCCAAACAGGTGTGGTTTCAAGTTTGTTTTTATTTCACTTCGGCCATTCCCAAAAGTAGTAAATCGCTATAAAATGTCAAATAGAATATCTTACAACAATTTAGCATCAAGAAAATATGGAAAGTGGTGACCATTTGATAGAACCTTTAATTGATCACAAGTGTGGAGTTATGGACTGAAAAAGACTAAAAGCACTAAATCATAGTAGGATGAGCACTGGTCACACCAAGTGTGCCGTACAACCTGTTACCTTACACTGCTCTATACATGCTATCTTGGTGAACTATAAGTTCTAAACAATATATTCCATTTGAATCTTGGGAAATCCCATAGTTTCACCCCCTGAGTCGGTAAAACTGTCATGGCGGCCAGCCTCAGCTGGAATTCCAACCAGGCTGATTTCCACATTTTCCTCAGTCACATACAGCGAACATGTATCCCACCTTTCTTTCCTTTCCTTTGCGCGCACGAGGATTACCCAAAATGCAAACCGCGCACGTGTTCGGAAAGAAATTCGTCCACTGGCAAACAACATGTCGGCTGTTAAGACGGCCATCCATTCTGTTGTGTCCGACTTGAATTTGAATTATTAACTCATAACGGAACAAAGGAATATTTTGAAGTATATGTGTGCCAAAAAGCAACAGAATTGATGGCCCTCCTAACAGCTGACATGTTGTTTACCAGTGGACGAATTTCTTTCCGAACACGTGCGCGGTTTGCATTTTGGGTAATCCTCGGCGAGAGTCTCGGGCTTCCGCAAAACAACACGTGCTCACGGAGTTGAGCAGGGAAGACGTTATGTTTGTCCCGAGGAACAACAACAACCCCGAGTCACTTGTCTTTTTTTCTACCCTCTGTGCTTTCGTAAGCAGATTGTGTGTGTATATGGATAAGTTGATGGTATAAGGTACGTTTTAAATATCTATTTCTGTCGAATTACATGAAATGGAATGTTGTTGTTGCTCGCGCGCTATAGCTTGGTTTCTTCCACCCAATGGCGTGAGCATCCCCTGGTCACGCCAACAAGGGCTAATTCGGAGAGCAGAGTACATAATACATAAATTTGCAGTGGACAGGATCCGGTCAAGTTCACAAGACGAGAAAAATGTAAATACTATTGTTGTTGCTTCGACACATATCTCCTCTGGAAATATATTCCATGCAGTATGCGTACACATTAAAATAGTAACGAACGCCGACTTCACGGGAAAGAACGTACGAGTGTTGAAAACTGGTGTCTTCATAATCCCAGAACCTGAACCTGCGACAGTCGGACCAAGGAACAAGATTTGCAACGTATGATCGTACAGCAACATTAACAGGGATTTTCGCACAAATTGTCTCTCCAACGCTATCGTTGTCAACAAACAAATTACGAACTATAAACACCAGACATATATATTATAAGTAATCTGACTTACCGCAAACTCAGACAGATGCAAAAAGCGCACAGATGGCAAACACGAGGTGGGCAGCTTACCATATTACCAGGTCATCAATTTACATTTACAACAGTCTACGGTGACAGCACAGTGCTGGCATGAGTTATCGCCTGGTGGGCGCTGAGAACCGGGTTTGAGCCGATCGCCCGGAACCAAAGAACAAAAAAGTAGTCCACGGATTTAAGCAATCCCTGGGCGAAGAAATGAATATGAAATACACTCAAATTCAGATTTCGTTTTATTCCTAGTTCACATGAAACGATTACAACTGTTTTTTTCTTCATTTTCTGGTTAATACCCTGATATAAAACTCAACACAGTGAAAATCACTGGCGGAATGATACAGGTTAACCCAGGGTCACCGCATTATAGTGCACGTACACATTTGCATAAATTTCGTGAGTGGCAGCATAGTCTGGTCGACACCGTTACGCGGTGGCGATCCAGACAAAAATTATATATCTGTAAAGGGGCATAACTCTGTAAAATATGGGTCGAGGGGAGCCACTTTCGATAGGCGTCGGACTTAGCACTCTGTAAAATAAGAACCGAGACGAATAAGCTGTACCGAACATGGATCTGCAGATTTAACTTGTACATTCAGCTACAGATAACAAAATTGGAGATTATTACATTCGAAAGGGGCATAACTCCATAAGCCGAGGCGAGTAATCCTTTGTTGGCTTGTAGAATATAACAATATAAATAAGTTTCCAAAATACAGTAGCTATACCGAACACAGTTCTGCAGATATAGTTGGTTACATTCAGGCATATAGGACAGAAATAGAAATTAATATATCTGTAAAGGGGCATAACTCTGTAAAATATGGGCCGAGGGAAGCCACTTTCAATAGGCATCTGACTTAGCACTAGATAAATAAGTGTTGAAAATTTGGTAGTTGTATCTCAAGCGGTTTTGCCTAAAATGCGTTAACGGACGGACGGATGTACGGACGTACATGGCAACGACAATACCCCGAGGCCAAAATGGCCGAGGGGTAAAAACCAATATGACCAATGAATCTTTTGTTGCTTGGATTGGCCCGTTAATATCTATCAATTTGAATATCTGGATTCTACACAGCGGACCTGTTCTCTCAGCTCTGTCCTGTCTGTCAGTTTATATCTGTTTTATTTTAATCTCGTGTACATACAAGCATAAAATATGATACATGTATATCAGAGCCGAGAAATCAATTGGTTAATTCGTCCTGAGCTTGAATTGTCGATTGATTTGCTCCTTCAGTTACTGTAAACTCCATCCTTAAAAAGATAGTGGCATCATTTAACATGAAGCTGCGCTATCGAAACCCCTCGGCTCTGAACCCCAGCTATTATAATGTAAGGGTGTCTCTACCAATTGATTGGCTTGTGGGAAGAAATATTTACCCCTGGTATTGTAAGTGTACTTTCTTTGAAAAAAAAGAAAAGTTTTCCTCCCGTTAAATTAATTTGTTTCTGGAATAAATTGAAAGAGCTGTATCGATGTCTCACCAAAACAACAGTACACATGGCTAGATAAATACAGTACATGTATACTAAATGGCACATGTATGTCATTTTCATTTGCAAGCATTCTTTGCATTGTCTAAGAAAATAAATCAATAAATCAGTCATCCAATCAATAAATAAATGTGATAGTATACTAACATGATATAGAAATAATATGCAAACTTAACATAGGAATTAGTGGATTTTGTTAGACAAGGGGCATACTTTCTGACACGACTCATTTTTGATAGGCATCTAGCGTCATTTTCAAAACAGATTTGCAGGCATTCTTCGCATTGTGTAAGAGAATAAATCAATAAATCAGCCATCCAATCAATAAATAAATGTGATAGTATACAAACATGATATAGAAATTATATGCAAACTTAACATAAGAATTAGTGGATTTTATTAGACAAGGGGCATAAATCTGCAAAATACTTTCTGACACGACTCATTTTCGATAGGCATCTAGTTCAGGCCAAGAGAAACAACTGTATCACATTAGGATGTTGTATATGGAACGGTTCTGAAATTATCACAATAAATCATAAATGGATTTTTATTTGTAAAAAGGGGCATAACTCTGCAAAATATTGTCCGAGATGACTCATTTTCGATAGGCTTCTGATTTACGTGAAGATAAATAGATGTAACAAGTTTGGTTGCCATGCATGAAACGGTTCTGTAGATATCGCGGTAACGGATTTTATTAGACAAGGGGCATAACTCTGCAAAATACTTTCTGACACGACTCATTTTTGATAGGCATCTAGTTCAGGTCAAGAGAAACAACTGTATCACGTTAGGATGTTGTATATGGAACAGTTCTGAAATTATCACAATAACAAATCATAAATGGATTTTTATTTGTAAAAAGGGGCATAACTCTGCAAAATATTGTCCGAGATGACTCATTTTCGATAGGCTTCTGATTTACATGAAGATAAATAGATGTAACCTCATTTTAATACACGACTTGCCAGTCATCTGAAAGTTGCAAAAAAGAAGAGTTATTGCCCCTTTTCCAGGAGCAAGATTCAGATACAGCAATGCCTTCCAGATGGGCCTCGGGAAAATCACCGTCATAAGTTTGTTTATAGACAGTGTCAGAAGCTGACAGGGACCTGGAATATCATTGAACCTTTCTATAGTTAAAGAAATCATGCGAAAAAAATCCTTTGAAATAACTTTTTCCGGCAATTCTCAGTCCATGCCTATACTTACATTGTACAGTATACGGTGAGGCAAATGCTTACCTGTGGTTCGCATTCACCATGGGAAGAAAACATGGCATTTTTTGCTATTTTTAGACGACTGGCAAGTTGTGTATATCATGGGCATTGATATGACACTTCTGACATTCCCTGAAAAGCATGACAACACCTGCACTTGGCTCCAATGCCTCAGATGATGTCACAAAACATGCATCGGCATTCTGGGCATGACACTTTGCGACATTATAGTTTTTTATACACTATCTTAGAACTTTTAGCACACTGCGACGGCATCTATATCATGACATCATTGACACTGGTCGGGTTATCTGACATCAGCCTTGTTCACTAGACCGAATTGAAGAATCTAACAGTATTGGTTCCTAAATGTATACAAGAACAAGACTTCGTCACATGAAAAGCGTTTGACATATGTTGCAGGTGATGGTAGATACTTCATGTAGGAAGCTAATGTCTGAGTCTTTGTGCAGTTGAAAAGGCTCAAGTCTAGACAGACACATTGATGTCCCCGGACTTGGCCATTGTATGCATCGTCTCGTGATTTCTACATGGAGTATGAACCCAGGTGATCACAAATGTACAGTTTTCCTGAACAATTAAAATCATGATACTAACTCTTTAAAGGTTCTACCAAATACCTCCTTCACACTTTGCATGAAAACATACAGAGAAGCTATGTAAATAATAAATTGATATTTTTTTCTATGAAAAAGGACATAGAATATCGGATATTTTAACGCAATGAAACAGATGTGGTGAAAAACGTATTGAAACCGTAACCTCTGACCCATGACGTCAGAGTCTGATTGTGATCACGTCGTATAATATCCACTAGTTGGGAATGTCGGACGTCCTATTGTGACCTGCATTGCACAACAATTGGGATGACGACATGATCATGACATCAACAAAGGCATTACGTTTTAGCTTTGTCATGTTGTTGGCATTACAAGAGGAATGTTGCCTGGAACATTTGCTACGATCGAAATCAGACTCCAGCGCCATGGTTCAGCAGGTCACAGCCTTCGCCGTTTCCAAACAGGTGTGGTTTCAAGTTTGTTTTTATTTCACTTCGGCCATTCCCAAAAGTAGTAAATCGCTATAAAATGTCAAATAGAATATCTTACAACAATTTAGCATCAAGAAAATATGGAAAGTGGTGACCATTTGATAGAACCTTTAATTGATCACAAGTGTGGAGTTATGGACTGAAAAAGACTAAAAGCACTAAATCATAGTAGTAGGATGAGCACTGGTCACACCAAGTGTGCCGTACAACCTGTTACCTTACACTGCTCTATACATGCTATCTTGGTGAACTATAAGTTCTAAACAATATATTCCATTTGAATCTTGGGAAATCCCATAGTTTCACCCCCTGAGTCGGTAAAACTGTCATGGCGGCCAGCCTCAGCTGGAATTCCAACCAGGCTGATTTCTAAGTTTTCCTCAGTCACATACAGCGAACATGTATCCCACTAATTCTCCATGAGAATGTCGGGCCAATATATAGCTGTTTGTGGGGCACCTGGGAAATGGTATGGCCTGTACACGTAACAAGCAATTCATGTTTGACAATTAGCATCAATGATTTGCGGTGTTAAGGTGGCTCCTTGGTTTCTGTACAAAGTCATGTCATTTTTCTCATATTTTTTGCATAGCTCAGGAAGTTCATCCTATATCAGAAAATGACATAAAAATTGGGGCATAGCATATTACTTTTTTTCTAATTTTCAGCTTGTATAACGTGTACCTGTGGCAAATTGGTACAATGTGAATACTATGTAAAACACCCAATACTTGAGACATAACTGTTTTCAGAATATTCAAGTCCTGTCAATTTTCTCATTTTTTAAATATGTATTCCTTATAACTTGTACTAGTTTTTGAATAACTCAAATCTAAGGTAGGTTGTCATCTAAAAAAGGGCATGAATGGTGTCTGAATCTACCCACTCCCACACTTTTTCCTAGCATTTTGCATGAAGTCCCACAATGCAACATCATGACGTCAACAAATGCCACGCCAACAAAGAGTTTGACATTCGACATCAAGACGTCACACAGGGATAATGTATCAATTGTTCACAAAAGGAGATGCTGAAACGAAAACGCTGCATGTCAAAGTATCTCATTCTATCCAGTGGTCTATTCTTGGTCTGTTCTTGTTCATTATTTTCCCACGAAGTAGGCTACCATCTGCAAATTGTCCGGTAGTCGGTCAGTGAGTGAGTGAGTTCATCCGAATCCTTTCGTCGGCAAATTAAGGAGAACCGTTGACATTAGAACCTTGATTTTTGGCATGAAGGTGCATTAGGGTACTGTTAACAGCAAGTTCTGACCTACTTTTGATGAAAATTTCTGGTGATTTTTGATGAAAATTACTGGTGATTCTGACTTGGGCAGTGCCCATCTTAATATAGGCAGGATTTCAACTGGGGATTTCCAAGAGTTCAGTTCGCGTCGGAGTTCTAATGCCTACCCTACATGTACTTCGTAGGTCCTGTGACGTTAGTCACAATGCTCATGTACATGTAAATGACCTACTGATAGAAAATGAAGATTCTGCCACAGCCATTGAAATGTTTGCTGATGATACCACACCGAGTACATCTGGTAAAACTGTTCAGGAAGTACAAATAGCTCTAAATAAAAACCTTGAAAGCACTCACAAGTGCTGTGTAAATAATAGAATTATTATACACCCTGAGAAAACATTGTCCATGCTTATTGCCAGTTTTCAGAAACTGAGTCTCATGGATGCAACACTTGACATATTTCTGGACCAACAACCTATCAACAATGTTGATGAAGTTAAATTGTTTGGTGTCCATATAGATAATGCCCTAACATGGAAGTTACATGTACATGCTGAGGTGGTCACAAAGAAAATTTCTTCATTAATAGGCCTATTGTATAGAAATAGACATATTTTATCTAGGAAAGCTAAACAGATGTTTTATTGTTCCTATGTACAGCCTCATATAGATTACTGTATCACTGTCTGGGGAAATGCTCCTGAAATGTCTCTTGAAAGAGTTCACAGGCTTCAAAAGCGTGCTGCCAGAATTATAATGAATGTAGACTCCACTACCCCTTCTCTGCCCCTCTTCAAACAAGTGAACTGGATGACCATATATGAAAGAATCTTTGCACAAAAAGCCATCTTGATCTATAAAAGTCTCAATTGCATGTCAAACTCTCCTATCTCTAAATTATTTCTGAACACTGTTGATGTCACAAAGCGAACTCTGAGATCAACCACCACGAACAAAATGTATATCCCAAAATGCAGAATTGAATACTTCAAGGGAAGTTTGAGATACTCTGGCCCAATAATTTGGAATAGCCTCCCTCAATTCATAAAAGAAGCCAAGTCAGTGAAGTCTTTCAAGAAACAACTAAATAAATAAAATTTGTAAATATGTTCAGCTAAATTCCTTGCTTGCCATGCTTTAGCAATATGTATTTCACTTTTATTATTAGATTGTCTCAAGGGAGAACAGTTTATGTTAACTGATTGTGGCACCCTCTGGAAATAAAGAATTTATTATTGGCGCACAAGAGTACAATTTACAAAGAAGGTAGTTGGTATGTGCAAAAAGCTGCGCAGAACAGTCGTTCTTGAAACCAGGGAGCCACTTTAAGAGTTGAAGTTCATACCGGACTCCAAGTCTTCTGTACCGGACAAGCTGACATATTTGGCAGTGTCAGGTAGTTTATGTCCAGGCTTGGTCTGCTACATCCTACCCCGCTTCCCTTCCCTCTCCTCCCCTCCCCTCCTCTCTCGCTCTCATCTCCTCCCCTCCCAGCCCTCTCTCGCCAAATGTGTTTTCTTTTACCAATGGCATGAATGGTCCATACTTCCAGCTGATGAATTCTCCCCATGGTATTTACATGCAATATTTCAAATATTTCAATTTCATCATCTACATGTAGACAAAGTTACTGTGAATTCCCTACAACCCATCTATAGCAAACCTCTCAACTTTTAACCTTGCCAAGGATTGAGATCTACACATTAACTCCATTGTCTCATAGGTAGTCTTTCGTTAATGGGGATGCAATGCCAATGGGGTTTGCATACAGTGCTCAGGTGTTCATGAGAAAGGTCAACTGGTAGATTATCAACTGATTCATCTTCTCAAGAACACCCCACCACACATACATGACATAGGCCAATACTTACTTAAAGTGCTAATGCAGCGAAATTTTTATTAAATAATTTGATTCGCTATTCTTTCATGATTAATTTGCTATATCCATGAGGAAAATCGGACAAGGAGAAGTTCTTATTTCAAAAGGAAAAGGGCATGCAATTGTGCTCTTAAAAGTGCGACCGTTTTCATTGGCTTTGTTTACAAATATGATGACGTCATAAGTATGACAGATGGTCAGCTTGAGTCTGGGCTCTGCATGGCGGACAGTGTTGGCGGGAGGCAAGCCCGTCCTCAAGGCCAATATACTGGTTTGTTTAATAAAATTTTTGAATTTAGTGTTCATCAGGAAATTAAGTATGACAAGGGTTTATTATTAGACATACATGTGAATGAATACAGACAATTTGTATGGACCTAATGAAGATACAAAAAGCCCCGCATCCGCGACCGAGCAAAGCCTACCGTGTGCAACCAGGCTAAATTGAATTCATTGCCATAGAAATGACTTTAAATTCCACTGAGCAGTTCCATTATTATTTTTATCTGGTCAAATTAATTACCTAGAATCTGGAGTCTACACATGTATATAAATGTGTTTTGTACGATATTTATCAAATTTATCTGCCAGTGTCCGCATTTTGTTTGCCTGCATGAATGCCTATATGGCTGTACGGTGTATCACTTACCATTACACGGAAGGATTTCCAACTTCAAAAAAATAACGAAGATCGATCTTCATTATCCCCAGATTCTCAGAGATATATATTTTCTTCTTCCCATTACAATCAACTTTAAATTAGATCTAAAAACATATTATATGCTCTAAATCGGAATGAAATCTATCACGACGTCTGAAGTGCTCTCGCCGAGGTCCGCGTGCCAAAAGCAAAAACAACAGTCTTCGGTCTTCAATTTCACATGCCGGTTTTCTTGTGCAAAAAGTGAAGGCTTTATTAAGAATTTCTTCCATTCACTCTAGATCTATATTCAATTTGCATTCCACAATATGATCGGTTATGAAAGCAAATGTAAACTGTTCATAAGTTTGTGCGGTATGAGAAAAGAAAAAGCCATTCAAAATTGTTGAATAATATTTTTTTATCAGAATTTATATTTGTCTTATATATTTTTCTGTGCTATCGGTGAAATTATCTTGCACCCTTCTCGTTTATTATCACAGTAGACAATTTTTTAGCATTATGTAATTTTTTCGGAATAATGTTGAACTAATTTCATGTTTATTTTTTATTTCAGATACTCCCGAGACTCGTTTTTCAATGTTGTCTTTGTCCTGTTTGTTGAGTTTTGTTGTTTGAATCTTCTCTAATTGAAATGTTTGAAATGTTAGTTTTCTCGGTATGTAAACTTCAATTTAATATTTGACGTAGTATTTCTGAAATTATGTTGGTGCATGGCCTAGAGAAAGCTCTGTGCTCACTAATCTTTTCACTTACCCGGTTGCCGGCATGATCGTGTATTCAACTAGCTAAATAATATATAGCCCTCACGAGTATGAGGGCTATAGGGCGGCCTCAGTCACCTCCAGCGAGGGTTTTAGAGAATTTTATTACGAATCACCCACCTCTGAAACTGCCGTAGGCCTACATCTAATCTCTATCCCCTCCTGAGCACTATTTTAAAATCTTGCGCACTATTGTGAAATAGTAATGCATATATCGCCGTCTGAATTTTCCAGTCGACAACTTCCACTTTATACGTGCCATGTTCAACTGCAAACGGCCCAGCAAACATATACCGTGACGTCACCAACATGGCGCGTAGAGAGTTGAAGTTTTCGACTGGAAAATTCAGACAGCGATATATCCGTTACTATTTCACAATAGTGCGCAAGATTTTAAAATAGTGCGCAGGAGGGGATAGAGATTAGATGTACGGCAGTTTCAGAGGTGGGTGATTCGTAATAAAATTATCTAAAACCCTCGCTGGAGATGACTGGGGCCGACCTATAGCCCTCTTACTCGTGAGGGCTATATATTATTTAGCTAGTATTCAACATGCAGTTACTCAGACGATACAAACTTTGGAGATTTTTAAAATAATTTCTAATGCCAGGGGAATATTTTTGATGACAAATAATTGCATAGACAGAGTTTGGAATATATTGTGAGTTTCGACAGCTGATGTGTTATATTAACTGATAAATCCACGAAAACCTTATTCCCTCCCATGTGAATCAGATAGTAACTGCATGCATTCGCCGAACTACGGTACTGCCCACGAATTAAGGTAAATAAATCATCATGCACGGACACATGGCCGACTGGATTCTTTCTTTCATTCCTAGCACGTTACCATACGAAGACAGTGATGGATATCAAGAGTATTAACAATGTGAATTAAGTCTATGGATATTAGCCTTCGCCATATGCTACGTATATCGCTGGCTTGCTCGTCGACCGGCATGTCATACTTATGACGTCACAAAACCGAAAACATGGCAACCGTAAATGTCGCACTTTATCTGCTAACCCCCTTGCGTTTCGTAGCAAAATATAATATCTTCCTGTTTAAAACTCTCTGTGAGAATTTTATTAAATTATAGCAGAAATCCCAAACCGTAAAATTTCATGATAAAAATGAAATTGACAATTTCGCTGCATTAGCACTTTAAGGAGCAACACATGCATTAGAATATCCAGTACAGTTATTAATGACAACGAATATTTAATGATAGGATGAGTTGAAACTTCCTGACTCCATCTCTAGGTAAGTTTTCGCTCGCTTTTGACAAAGAATATCCTCAAACTTCCAATTCAGTGATATTTAATTCCCTATCCATCACTAGTTTTAAAATAGTCAGTTTTGCGGAACAATTGACTCTCATTAATATGGACACATTGATATGCATGGGGTATGCGAAGATATGCAGGATCTGTATTTGTTTATCCAGAAAATGATATGCTAAAAATCATTGTCTTACCTTTCAAAGCTACTTTTCGTCAAACGGGACATTTTGCGTACTCGTATATATATAAATTGAAAAAGTTTTCAAATGTTTATAATTATTTGTTTAACAAAATTTCAACACTGAAAATTCCACGACCTAAATTATGTCTTCATGTTTAGCTTGTGGCAAAATGTGTCCTCCAAGGTAATGATGGTGTTACAGCTTTCCTTTCTAATTTATCTATACTAGTCCTGCATTTCAAACAACCTTTATACATGCAAATTCCATTGTAAACCAGGTGATTCACCAGAACAATACCTCGCGCGAGTCGATAGAACCATTGTCAGTTACTGCCTTCGACCTTGGGATTCAAGAAGTATAAACACACATGTCCTTGCAAATTGTGCACCTTTGTAAACAATTTGCATGGGCGTGAGTGTTGAAATCGCTTATTCTCAGGCGATAACTATTAGTATAACATATCATCTGTCCAGGAGTATGAGCTCATGAAAAAGGCGAAATTCTAGGTCTCATTTCATCACAGCAGACCAATTTATAAGATTTCGCTGTTCATATAGTTTATAAGGAGAACTGCACCGTCATAAGACCAGGAAATTTATGAATTACATATCCCTTTTTTGCAAACTGGAGCTATTTTGAATGCTTGAAATAAGTTTAACGAAATTGCCCATTTGCAATACAGATGAGATTTCAATACAGCTGTGTGAGAGCGTGAGACAGATGTCAAATGTGTGAGTCTCACGCTGAATGCTTAGAGTTGATAGGTCTGCTATAGGGTACATGTACTCCTCTCTGTATATCAGTTCAATTCCTCCCAGATATCTCTTAATAAATCCCATCAATCATGTTAATACATCAACTTTCCTGTCTATCCAATGCATCATACCTTACCAAGAGAATGCAAATTAGGAATGTAGGGCAGCTCCCTCTGTATCCCCATTGTCTCAGCTTCCTCTGTATCCCATATTGACCCAGCTCCCTCTGTATCCCCCATTGTCCTAGCTCCCTCTGTATCCCCATTGTCCCAGCTCCCTCTGTATCCCCCATTGTTCTAGCTCCCTCTGTCATATCTGTATCCCCATTGTCCCAGCTCTCTCTGTATCCCCATTGTCCCAGCTCTCTCTGTATCACTACTGTCCCAGCTCCCTCTGTATCCCCCATTGTTCTAGCTCCCCCTGTCATATCTGTATTCCCAATGTCCCAGCTCCCTCTCTATCCCATTTTGTAGTACAGTGAAACCTGCGAATACCAACACCTGAGTAAAGCGACCAACCACTAAATACTGGTATTATCCATGGTCCCAATACCTAAATTTAAATAAATTTAAACCTTGATAAACCAGAACCCTGTCTAAACCAACACTATCATGATCTGATCCCAAGGATGGTCGGTTTACACAGGTTTCATTGTATTCTCTCTGATAGTTTCTCCCTCTCTAAACTAAATCTTCCAAATTGTCAGAAAAAAAATGTTTACTTCCCTCCACTTCCACACACATGTATATCAGACTCTTCGTTGAGTGGTGGATGAATGCCGGCCTCTGCATCATTGCTAATGACCCTCTAATCCTTCTGCCTGGCATTTTATACATTGCGCAAAACATAAAATCCACATGAATTATCAGGTTGTAGAGTAATTTGTGTAATGACATGTGTTGGGTATCAGACAATTTTCTTACAACAGGATTATTTTTATTTCTCATTAACAGATATTTTTCTGCGAAACGACCTCACAATTGATTTCAAGTTGTGTTTTATTGCATACATAAATTTGAGAAAAAGAGAAATACAGGTAATCATCTTATTCAAGTACAAGTATGTTTAAGGAGTGTTCAAATGATGCAAATTAGTGTTATTTATCAACTATTACCATAATACTTGTTGAATGTGACATTAAATACAATTATGTAGGAGGCTAATTTTAGTTTTTAATACATGTACATCAGTTCTCTATATAGTCCACCGATTAGGCCTAATCAATAAAATAACTTGGTTCTTGGGGTCACGTTTAACAGTAGAAATACTGGAGGAAATTTGGGATAATACAGGAGAAATATGGGTAATTTGTTGCATGTTGGGTGATATTATTTCACAAATATGATATTATCACTTCAAGAACATGATGAAGAAGCAACGAGTTTGAAATTGGGGGGAGCGGCTCGTTACCTCCTCTGAAAAATGTCCCCACCCCACTTTCTTTGCCACTCGGACATGTCGGACTCGTGGTATATACACCTGGCACCTTTTGACATATAATGCAAGGGTTTCAATGTAAAGAATGTCATAGTGCTGTATCAGAGCATATTGTCATTAAAAGCCAGTGTCATTTTTAGTTTAACCTGAAAAGATACTTTTCACTCACAACTTTGAGGTTATGGAGGTTGCAGACTTATTCCATTTTATGTCTACTGAGCATGTTTCTTTGCATCAACAAAAATAGGGATATTTCAGAGTGAATACATGTCGTACAAGAAACTATTAACTTTAAAGACAACATTGGGCTCTGCCTGATAAGTCGAGCCCTTTTAGGGGTTGCAGTTCATTGAGGGGTGGCAGAATTATACCAACACTGCAGACTACACACATTTCAACTTTTTGCCACAATATATTGGATACATAAGCTCAAACACAATACATGAGGGTTGAGTGAGGGTTAGTTTTGGAGATAGTTTGGTGCCCCAGGGGTGGGGACATGATCCCAAGGGTAGTGGATGGGTTGAATAAGTGCAGCATGGTGTAAGCTCCAGGAATATATGAGGGTAGGGGGCCGGATGAGGCCTAGTTTAGTAGATAGAGGGTGGGTCTTGGTGCCCCAGGGGTGGGGACATGATCCCGAGGGTAGTGGATGGGTTGAATAAGTGTAGCATGGTGTAAGCTCCAGGAATATATGAGGGTAGGGGGTCAGGTGAGGCCTAGTTTAGTAGATAGAGGGTGGGTCTTGGTGCCCCAGGGGTGGGGACATGATCCCGAGGGTAGTGGATGGGTTGAATAAGTGCAGCATGGTGTAAGCTCCAGGAATATATGAGGGTAGGGGGTCAGGTGATGCCTAGTTTAGTAGATAGAGGGTGGGTCTTGGTGCCCCAGGGGTGGGGACATGATCCCGAGGGTAGTGGATGGGTTGAATAAGTGTAGCATGGTGTAAGCTCCAGGAATATACGATGGTAAGGGGTTGGGCGAGGCTTAGTTTAGGAGATAGAGGAAGGGGCTTGGTGCCCAGGGGATGGGGACATAGTAAGTGTAGCATGGTGTAAGCTTCAGGAATATACATGAAGGTAGGAGATTGGACGAGGCTTATTTTATAACATCAGGCCTCAATTTAAGGAGTGCATGCTGATGGTAACCTCTCGACAGGTTACCATGAAATCTACACTGGTAATCTATGGCAACCTATTGCATAATTATTAACCTATTGTCAATTATTAGTCAAAATTATAGGGGACCTGAAAATAGGTTACCACTATTTTTCATGTGGCAACCTTCAGGCAACCTGAAAACAGGTTACCACCTTAAATTGAGGCCTGAAGATAGAGATGGGGCTTGGTGCCCCGGAGGTGGGGACATATTCCCGAGGGTCGTGCTTCCATGGGTTAAATAAGTTTAGCATGATGTAAGCTCTGGAATATATGAGGGTGGGGGGGGGGAGGGGGGGAGGGCAGGGTTTAGTTCAGGAAACATAGGGCGAGGCCGAGAAGCTGTGGACAGGAAACATTTTCTAAGTTTTGTTATCTTACCAAGTTTTTTGGACAGGGACAGGAACAGGTACACAGACATACATCATTTAGATCCCTATATCAAGTTTTCCACAGCTAAAGATACAGACTTGATAAAAAGTGTGAAAGTATATTGGAATTGGATGAAGGTTTCCCCCAATTCTTAGGCCGTTAGACTGCAACGAAGGAATGCTGGCAATATGATGGGTAATTCTGCTTGACGATCATGTTATAACCTAACTCCACAATTACGAACATTTATGTATGAATTTCATTTCTCATTGCATTCAAATAATCACAACAAGCCGAACTACATGTATTATACGAACATTTCATTCACAAGCCCTTAGTAATATCAAAGAAATCATTTTACTCTGTCATAGTATTCAGGGTTCTTAATAAAGTTTCATGGGGAAATAATAAATACATGTATATAGAAAATATACATGTAGGAGGTTTTGAACTCAATATTATGAATATAGGAAAATATTGGAATACATGTATCTAAATAATATAGGATGAAACCCAGAGGGGTTCAAGTCCCCCGACGTTGAAACAATTAATTTGACTTGGAACCGTAACTTTCAGTACCCAGCATGCAGAGCAATCCCAAATGAGATCCAGTGGCAAGGTACCCACAATTACCGAATTTGTCCTAATCTGGCCAGGATTTCAGAAGATATTGTATCAGTATGTATTGTAAAATTTTAACCTGGTCTGAAGGTGGCGCCACCTATAGGGAGATTGGCATGAAAAACAAATGAGATCTTGAGGTGAGGTACCTAGCTACATACCTAATTTGAGAAGAAACCGTTAAAATTCCAAAAGTTATTGTCTGGAAATGAAACTTTAACTTTGGCTCACAAGTGGCGCCACCTAAAGGCGGATCTGTGCGAAAAACAATCCCAAGCGAGATCTTGAGGTGAGGTACCCATACACCAAATTTGAAAAGAATTAATCCGTTCTGCTTTTCAAAAGTTATTGTCCAGAAATGAAATTTTAACTTTGCCCCCAGATGGCGCCAGCTATAAGCGGATCGACATGAAAAACAATTCCAAGTGAGATCTTTAGGCGAGGTACCCACACACCAAATTTTAAAAGAATCCGTTCAGTTTTTCTAAAGTTATTGTCCGGAAACGAAATTTTAACTTTGCCCCCAGGTGGTGCCACCTATAGGCAGATCGGTGCGAAAAACAATCTCAAGCGAGATCTTGAGGCAGGGTACCCATAAAACAAATTTGAAAAGAATCCGTTCAGTTTTTCAGAAGTTATTGTCGGATAGACGGTATGACAGACGCACGGATGGACCCCAATACTATAGTCCCCCTTTAGCCCTTCGGGTGTCGGGGAACAAAAATAAGAGTCACTTGAAGGCCTGAGAACATGTAGAAGCTTGAAACCAAATTTAACAGCTAGACAAGTTGTACGATGAATGTCAGTACCCTGGGATAGTTCATGTATTGTCCAAAGTGTTGACATCTGGTCAGCATACAAAGGTGAAATACAAAGATTCTTAGATTCTCATTTCTATATTTAAGCTTATACAGGTAGAAGAATAACACAGGAAGGAAGCAATCAGAGATTGCTCAATTGTATGCCCCCCCTTCCACTTTAATCCGACACTGCCCCGCCATTGTTCTGTTCTTTATTGGTTGGTGGGGGCCTAATTTGGATAATTATAAATCTGTTTCAGTCACTTTTTTGCCATGCCTCACATAATACATATTCCAAGTATCAAGCAACAAGTGATAATACGATGCTTCGATGCAAGCTGGTCGCCAGGGCTTTCGCCAAATCCGAAAATGTGACCTGGTCATGAGACCTACATTCCTTGGGAGTATATTGTCGTGAAATTATGAAGCGATCAGTGAACTTTGAATTTTGCACTCAATTCACTGTTTTTGGGGCAATTTCATACTTCAGGACCTATGTTGTTTGCTTTGGAATGTAGAATAACATATAATATAGCCATTTTCCTGGTTCAAATCGGTTATGGACCGAGATCCAGCTTGGTCAAATAAATATATCCCATTCACTTAGGTTTAAACAAAGGGCCATAACTCTTGAAAATATAACCGAAAACAGAGAACTTCACGCTGCACATCTATGGGTCACTGACCACATATCATGCAAATTTCGTACTTGTTCATACAATATTAACCGAGATCGAGCCCTACAAATCCCAATTCACAAAGATTTGAAGAAAAAAGGGCCATAACTCTTGAAAATATAAGCGAAATGTGGAGAAACTTCACGCTGCACAACTACAGGGCACTGACCACATATCCTGCAAATTTCATAATTGTCCATACAAAATTAACCGAGATCCAGCCCGGACAAGTTCCAATTCACAAAGATTTGAAGAAAAAAGGGCCATAACTCTTGAAAATATAAGCGAAACTCGGAGAAACTTCACGCTGCACAACTACAGGGCACTGACCACACATCCTGCAAGTTTCATAATTGTCCATACAATATTAACCGAGATCCAGCCCGGACAAGTCTCAATTCACGGAGAAATCAGGAACAAAGGGCCATAACTCTTGAAAATATAAGCGAAACGTGGAGAAACTTTACGCTGCACAACTGTGGGTCAATGACCACATATCATGCAAATTTCATACTTGTCCATACAATATTAACCAAGATCCAGCCCGGACAAGTCCCATTCACAGAGATTTCAGAAAAAGGGCCATAACTCTTGAAAATCATACCGGAACTCGGAAAAAACTCTACGCTGCACAACTATGAGCCACTGGCCACATTCCATGCAAGTTTCAATCCTGTCCATCAAATATTAACCGAGATATTGCCCGGACAAGAAATTCGGACGGACAGACGGACGGACAAAGCGATCGCTATATGCACCCCTAGTTAGAGGGGGGGCATAATGATAGAAATATTGGTTTATCTACTGTGCTTGGTCTAATTTGAAGTAAGTTTGTTTGATAGAAGCTTGTAAAAAGTTGGTATCCCTGCCCAGTCAATTCTGATTTGCCATCAGGGGCATTGACCACATATCATGCAAATTTCATACTTCCATACAATATTAACCGAGATCCCGCCCGGACAAGTCCCAATTCACAAAGATTTCAAGAACAAAGGGCCACAACTCTTGAAAATATAACCGAAACACAAAAAAACCTTACGTTGCACAACTACAAGGCACTTTAGGTTGCACAACTACAAGGCACTGACCAAATATGATGCAAATTTCATACTTGTCCATACAATATGGACCGAGATTCAGCCTGGACAAATATATATATCCCATTCACTTAGATTTGAGGAACAAAGGGCCATAACTCTTGAAAATATACCGTAACCGAAACACAGAGAAACATCACGCTGCACAACTATGGGGCATTGACCGCATATCATGCAAATTTCATACTTGTCCATACAATATTAACTGAGATCCAGTCTGGACAAGTCCCAATTCACAAAGATTTCAAGAACAAAGGGGCATAACTCTTGAAAATATACACGAAACGCGGAGAAACTTCACGCTGCACAACTACAGGACACTGACCACATATCATGCAAATTCCATAATTGTCCATACAATATTAACCAAGATCCAGCCTGGACAAGACCCAAGTCACGGAGATTTCCGGAACGTAGGGTCGTAAATCTTAAAAATATAACCGAAACTCGGAAAATACTCCATGCTGCACAACTACGAGGCACTGGCCACATTTCATGCAAGTTTCAATCCTGTCCATCAAATATTAACCGAGATATTGCGCAGACAAGAAATTCGGGCGGACAGACGGACAAAGCGATCGCTATATGCCCCCCTCTAATTAGGGGGGGGGGGGAGTATAATTACAATGTCACATGCAAGCAACATGAACCAGTACCCACCAGGCACCCACCTGCTCCAAATTCCAAAGTTTGAACATATTGCACAATATAGAACTGGAGAGATCACATCTCATAATAATGCTAACATATAGGTGCGCTATTGATGGTTTACATGAAATTTGGTCACATTCCAAAGCCCTGAATTGGAGTTATTAAACATCAAATGAAGATTTTCATTTCCCCTATTCACACCAGTGACCTTGACCTTTGAAAGTGACGTCAATTTAATGATTTGCTGATTTTGGGATTACAGTGACCTTGAACTTTGACCTCAATTTTGGTATGCGACACATCACTCATCCCCTCCTATCCACTCACTAAAAATTGGGACTGGTTTTGAGAATAGTCACAGAGACAAAACACAAACAGACAGACGGACGGTTGGAAATAGCCATCACATAATATCAGTGTTCTCATTTCAAGCCGGTAGCCGCCGGAGCTTCGCCGGCTATTTGTTCTATTATCGCCGGGTACTCAGATTATTAATTTACTTTACAAATAAACTTTAATAAAGTCATGTACATAATTTCGCTGACGCCCTAAGGAACGAAGAAATCTGAAATTGGATGTCAACGGACAACAAATGCAGCAAAAAAACGCTCAATCTTTCTGCCGTAACGACATGTCACAATGAGAACCGAAAGGATAAAGTTACGTCCACTTGACTAATTTACCTGCAAATCCAAATTCCCACGTAAACAGCGCTTTGCACACACCCCTACGAGTCTCCTCGAGAAACAGAGCTCTTCGATTAGAGCGCAGAGGTATTTTCACGGATACTATATCTCACACTGCAAATGCCGCTGAGTGGAGAGCTTACGCACATGATGAAGTTGTAAGAAGGGCAGGACGTCATGTCGGGGAAACAGACATCACTCCTGACATTTGGATTCGGTAACAAATTACCAGGTTTGTATTTTTATGGTATTTGTATCTAGTATAGTACAAGTCTTGACCAATATCTCAATTTATGCTGTCGAAAATATGATTTACGAGTACCGTTTGATAACACGAAAAGTGGACCATCCGTAATTTGATAAACAATTATTACATTGAAAATTACATTTTATTGCAATACATTACAAACACCATAGTTATAAAGAACACCATTGTTGTAATATAATCCTTACAAAACCCTATTCCACCAACTGCCCACCCACTTTTGGACCACCCTGTATAATCAACTCAAGTGAAAGTTTGTTTAGAGAACTTGAAAACCTGAAAATCACAGATATTTCACCCCTAAGTTTACACTTTATGAAAAGACAATTTGGGGCTCTAAAAGTGCTCCGATTGCGTCTCAGAGCATCTAGATCCCTGGAGCTTCCGGGGCCTTGGCGGCCCCTGGACCCCGGCCTAGGCGGCCCCCGGACCTCTGCCATCAATAAATGCAGCTGTCTACTTTTCAAACTCAGCCTGCTACTTGAAATGAAAATGAGAACCCTGAATATATCTGTTTATGGTGCACATGTTCGGAAATCAGGATTGCATGAGAACCAACTCATTTAAATTGTTAGGCTGTAATTGTAGATAATAGATACTTAATAGATAATGGCTTCTATATGTGCACATGTAACTAATTTTATTGTGTAATAATGTTTTAGAGTGCCAGTTAAAAAGCTGAGATCAAGCATGTTCAGGTCAATTCTGACGAGCTATGAATATAAAACCTTGTTACATGTTTCACGATTATTAGAAAATAAAATTCATGTTGATGTAAAAAAAACACTATAAAATCTACATATAAGCTCTCACATTTCACTATACAATGAATTATGCTTTCATCTGATACATGCCAACAAGGCCATGTTAATCAGCGTGTTATGCAGTACTTAGTCAATGGGTGCTACGAAGTAGTCAATGGGCCTTATGCACATCATTGAGAGAACAAAGAAGAGCCTGTCTGTGCAGTGACTCCTGACTTCAGCTGATCAGCTGAGTGGTTCGTATAATTTCACTTTGCCCTATCTTTTATCCCAGGACAAATTTTGATCTAGTGATAGCTGGCATATTTTCATGTAATATTTGCCAAATTATACATTATTCTAAGCATAATAACACTAGCTTTGAATAGTGGGAAAATATAGTAAATATGTCAGGTTATCACCCATTCAAAATATTGTCCTGGGTTAAAAGATAAGGTGCCCAGATAGAGTCTCCATTTTTCTTCCAATATCCAGCTTTGTCTGTGGATTAATGTGGAAATGACAGATTGAGATTCCTCCACCCCCTCACCCCACCCCTGGACGGGGTATGTGAGAAATTTACCATTGTGACCTTTGGTAAATTTCCTAATTTCCGCCACCCTCTGGAGCAAATCGTCAATGTGAATTGTCCCACCCTTTCCCCGAGTGGGTGATGTAATTAATTATTAAGAACATATAACTATAACTATTTATATTGTCTAAAAAACAGTTCGAATGCATGCATCAATAAAGATGTCCATGACATCCTTGACCAAATTTGACCACTACACATGGGCAATGAGAGAGGGTCATTTCTTATGCTTACTTAATACAGAACCAATTGCTGTGACCAACATAGAAAAATAACATACAGTTGGGAGCTGAGAGGGGGTTCTTTGCACCCAACGACCCCTCTTAGCGATGGCCTTTCTGTATTACAGCTACAATTAGGTACTCCAATCAGTGATGAAAGATAATTGTTTTGTAGAAAATCTGTCAAAATCTTTCATCCAGAATACATTAGCTGATATAATAGATAAAAGCAAGTTTCACGTTTCCAACATCGGGGAAAAAATATAACTCTCCATTTGTGAAGCACTGATTAGTATGATTAAGCTAGGACTAAATTGGCAGCTGTGCGCCTGTTCATGAATGAACATGGTACATTTACTTCAAAAGCAGTTTTTGTGCAAAGTATGGTAATAATAAATCCATCCATGGAAGTGATATCTGATGTAATAAAAAATGGGGGTGATCGAATTTATTGCAATTAAAGCTGGCAATTTACAAAAAAAATGTGGGATGAATTGATTTTGAACTCCCAGCAGGATTGACGTCCCCTTATTTCAAACTCTCAGCAGGATTATTCTCAACTTATTTCAAATTCCCAGCAGAATTAATCTCCCCTTATTTCAAACTTCCAGCAGGATTAATCTCCCATTATTTCAATCACCCAGCATGATTATCCTCCTCTTATTTCAAACTCCCAGCAGGATTATTCTTCCCTTATTTCAATTTCCCAGCAGGATTATTCTCCCCTTATTTCTAACTTTCAGCAGGATTATTCTCCCCTAATTTCAAATTCCCACCAGGATTAATCTCCCCTTATTTCAATTTCCCAGAAGGATTATTCTCCCCTTATTTCAAACTTTCAGCAGGATTATTCTCCCCTTATTTCAAATTCCCAGCAGGATTAATCTCCCCTTATTTCAAATTCCCAGCAGGATTAATCTCCCCTTATTTCAAACTCCCAGCAGGATTAATCTCTCATTATTTCAGTCACCCAGCATGGTTATTCTCCTCTTACTTCAAACTCCCAGCAGGATTATTCTCCCCTTATTTCAATTTCCCAGCAGGATTATTCTCTCCTTATTTCAAACTCCCAGCAGGGTTATTCTCTCCTTATTTCAAACTCCTAGCAGGATTAATCTCCCCTTATTTCAATCTGCCAGCAGGATTATTATCCCCTCATTTCAAACTCCCAGCAGGATTACCCTCCCCTTATTTCAATTTCCCAGCAGGATTATTCTCCCCTCATTTCAAACTCCCAGCAGGATTATTCTCCCCTTATTTCAAACTCCCAGCAGGATTATTCTCTTCTTATTTCAAACTCCTAGCAGGATTAATCTCTTCTTATTTCAAACTCCCACCAGGATTATTTCCGGCGGCGCAGCGCCGCCGGATATCTGAATTCGGTAAACATGGGAGCGGCCATCTTGATATTGGACGAGCAACAGGTGTTTTCTCGAGCCATATTTCACAGACGTGCCGTGGAGGGATTCAACTAGTTTCATATCGTAAAACGACAGAATTGTATCACCCGTTCGTAGTTAACACATTAATATTAATTCTGTTATAACGAATTCATCGAATAAATGTCCTTTAGTACTATTTTATTATGGCTGAGAGACCAAATCGATGACCATACATGATCAAGTTATTCACCTGTATGTCTGCAGCAAAATGTTTGAGATTGAACTGCGAGTTACTAAAAACTCGAAACAGTAAAACATGCGGATCGGATTGATGTGTAGAGAAAGTCGATCTAGGCTTAATTTACAATGACACACATCAATAAAGAAATAGTGGCTTGATGATGGTTCCCATATAATGCCACAGCGCGAACTCTTACATCAGGCTATATGAAGTGACTTAATACGTCAACCAGAGAACATTAGTTTCAAAGTCCTAGTTGGACATGCGGTACATGTGCACATTTTGCCAGCAAGCACTTAACTTCCGGCTAACCCCACACTTTCCAGATGGGTCTTGCGCAAACTACATTAGTCAAACCTTTAATAAAAACAAACAATTCGACGTTTGTTTTAACCATAATGCAAGGGCGTAGACAAGTTGTGAATTTTGGGGGGGCTTAGGGGGAGAGTCTGATCGAGAGGGGGGTATCCCCCCTCGCAGCGTAGAATGTTTTTGGAAAATCGATGGTAAATTGGCGCTAACTGGGAGCATTTGAGCGGTAAAAGATTGTAAAAGTTGAACTTTTTTTTTTGCGGAAATATCCTATAACAGTGGCGATCACTACGTGATATACAAGGTGAAATGATCATTCAATCCGGAGTTTGCACTATAATTCAAGCTATTTCTTAGACAATACTATTTTGTCTAGATAGCAGGGGCAGTGCATTGATGCGTGGTTGACCGCATGAGTTCTGGTGTTCGTTCTGAAGTTGCCAAACTTATCAAAAATGTAAGCTTAGTGGTCCTTTCTCGGAATAGTAGAGAAAATTATCCATATTCATCAAATTTACACCAGTTAAATAGTGACTTTGTGTCTGGGTTAGATGTTTTACCTGTATTTCTAGGGTTTCTCCGTGAAAATTATTCGAGAGTTCGTATCTCTCGTTTGTAAATAAATAAATACTCAACAAATGACTGGGATCTCAATCCCAAAAAAAGTTTATGGTGAAAAAGTTCTGAAAAAATCTTTTCAGCCAACGTGTTGATCTTTTTCGTCCAAATGGGCGATATGTGTTTGAATTGGAGCACATTATTCGTTTCTCGGAGAAAATCACACGGGGTCTTTGAGTCCGATATCGCCAAACTTTTGCGTTGTTCTCTGACCGATTGCAATTAGTCTAGCCCTTCTGGTAAGCATTGTTGATGGTAATTTTACTTCCCCTGTAATATGCAACAATTGATAAAGATATGTGACAAGCTAAACATTTACTTCTCTGCTATGTTTGCTTTCTGTTCATTCTTTCTTTCCTTTTTTCTCTCTTTTTCTTCTGTTCTTTTTTTGCCGGACGTCAATATTTGGGGGGGCTGAAGCCCCCCCAAGCCCCCCCTTGTCTACGCCCTTGTAATGGTGCATCGTGACCTGTATTCACCAGTTGCACACGTAATCAGCTTGTAATACGCAGATTATAAGCTACAAACGTTTCCGCCGGCATTGATGCATCTGCATCAATAAGTTTTCTTGTTCTCCTCTTATTTCAAACTCCCAGCAGGATTATTTTCTTCTTATTTCAAACTCCTAGCAGGATTACTCTCCCCTTATTTCAATTTCCCAGCAGGATTATTCTCCCCTCATTTCAAACTCCCAGCAGGATTATTCTCCCCTTATTTCAAACTCCCAGCAGGATTATTCTCTTCTTATTTCAAACTCCTAGCAGGATTAATCTCCCCTTATTTCAAACTCCTAGCAGGATTAATCTCTTCTTATTTCAAACTCCCAACAGGATTATTCTCCTCTTATTTCAAACTCCCAGCAGGATTATTCTCCCCTTATTTCAATTTCCCAGCAGGATTATTCTCCCCTCATTTCAAACTCCTAGCAGGATTATTCTCCCCTGATTTCAAACTCCCAGCAGGAATATTCTCTTCTTATTTCAAACTCCTAGCAGGATTAATCTCCCCTTATTTCAAACTCCTAGCAGGATTAATCTCTCCTTATTTCAAACTCCCAGCAGGATTATTCTCCTCTTATTTCAAACTCCCAGCAGGATTATTCTCTTCTTATTTCAAACTCCTAGCAGGATTACTCTCCCCTTATTTCAATTTCCCAGCAGGATTATTCCCCCCTCATTTCAAACTCCCAGCAGGATTATTCCCCTCTTATTTCAAACTCCCAGCAGGATTATTCTCTTCTTATTTCAAACTCCTAGCAGGATTACTCTCCCCTTATTTCAATTTCCCAGCAGGATTATTCCCCCCTCATTTCAAACTCCCAGCAGGATTATTCTCCCCTTATTTCAAACTCCCAGTAGGATTATTCTCTCCTTATTTCAAACTCCTAGCAGGGATTAACCTCCCCTTATTTCAAACAAGATGGTTTTTTTCAATGAATAATCAAAATGACATAAGGATGTCGCAGGTATAAATACCTCTCTAGAGCCGCATCGAGTTGATAGACAAGCCCTTTAAGCACAAGTTGATGGGTGGATAATGGTGGGAAATGGTGACGAGCTGTGAACAGGGCAACAGCTGCTCCATTGCTGTCCCGGCTTGACTGAAATATAAGAACACATGCATCCAGTAAAGCTGTAAAAATCTATGGGGTTATGGGGAGGGGAAGGGCAAATGAGCAGGTAGGTGAAGGTTCCTCTGCCATGCATGATAGTTACATTATTTGTGTGTAATATACATATATGTTGTACTAGTTGTTGGAATATTTGTGGCTGTGGGGCAAAGCTTAATTTAGTAAGGTTAGTGGGTCCCTGGGATTGAGAGAGTGAGTAAGTAAATATGATTTAATGTCGCTTTCAACAATATTTCATTCATATCACAACATTTGGATCCTGTTTCTTTTCACATTCAGGACCCTGAAGTTGAAATTGCTAAATATGTCAAACAAAATTGGTTGTAAAATGTTAAAGAGCTAATGCACTCATTTTGAAAACACATGGTAAATAATACTTGACGGCAAAGCTGTCAAATTGGTGGTAAAAGTAAGTAATTATGGCAATTACTTTTCTATATGACTGCTTTGGAAGTCTGATTTTAGTCAACTGCTCAAAAACAAAACACAAAAGCTAACTGAAGCGAGTGCCTGATGTTATGTCGTAATATCACATAAAGACATTTAAAACGTCATAGCCTTCGACATGGGGTGCTATTTTGAAAGCAGTGTGGAGTTCTAACATGACACTGTTGGCATCATGGTGCTCTCAGTCACTGTGTTCAGTTGCTTTCGGTTTTGTTTATGAGCTGTTGACAAAAATCAGACATCTGACATCTGAGTTTAATAGTCACATAGAGAAGAATTTGTTTTAATGATTTCAAATGCTTTCCAACAAAGTTGACAGCTTTGCCATAAAATGTGCTACAACCACTCAGCCCCTTAACTCTTTCCCTCATATAAGCAGGTTTTGACGACTTGTGTAGATCCTCATGTAGCGTGTTTTGACGAGTGTTCGCCTAACTCATGAAGACGGGTTTTGACGAGTCACTCGAGTTCCCTTGTGGTCGATTATTCTTGCAATTTTTGGCGTTTACTTTGAGTAAAACCTGATTAAAACTATACATTTTCAGAAAGCTAAAAGTTCAATAAATCTGACTATATGGACTGTTGGTACGTTTTATGGTAAGGGTAAAATGAAATCGGGAGAGAAACAGAAATAATCGATGGAAAATGCGAGATTTGACGACAAATTTGTTTCGTGTGCTCCAAGACAAACGTTCGAAAAATAGTAAAATCTGCTTCCAAATTCCTGCATATTTCACGTAACGCGAGCATAAACTACCAAAGTATCTAACCTTGATGACTAGCTCGTCAAATCTGCCCATCTGAGTTTATTTTATGTATTTTCCCGGGACCGACGGTCTTCGCCGTAAATGTTTTCAACCGCCATACTTTCTCAGTCGGCCTTTCGTCGACAGTGACCATAGCGACTGAGTCACCACGTGACCGCTTCCTCCAATCACGCTTGGCCGCGCTCAACCTTGGCCAATCAGTGAGCTGTGCTACTTTCACCTGATGAATATTTATTACCGTCTTTACTCTCCTGTAGGAAGTATATCGGTGTGAAACAGTTATAGTTCGTTCTACACCTGGCATCCAGTGATATCACTGCCAAATCCCGATCCTACGGAGAATTAGCTTTACGATGGTATACGGAAACAAACGAATGGTAGCCGAAAAGCAGGAAGCGAACGTTGCAAAACGTGGCTAAAATGCGACAATTTCTTCGCTTTTTTTCGTGATTTCCAACAGAAGTAAAGCAGACACAACACATTTTCTCACAAGATTACTATTTTTTAGAATAAATGATGCTGATATTGGTATAAAACGTGAACAAATTACGTAGAATGGGTCTGTGGGAGACCATTGGTAAATATTTCTCCACATGACATGGGACATAAAACGGGATATTTTACATCGCTGGAGAAGTATGAAAATTGAAATGAGTCCATGAGTTGAAGACCTACGCCATTACAAATCTATTATGGGCCAGAGAGAGAAAATTCCCCACAAGTCTATGAGAGAAAGAGTTAACACTCCAGCCCAAGCAACATCTCGTGGCATGGTACATGTACATATCAAATTTGAGAAGAATCTGCTGAACGGTTATTGTCTGGGAAACGAAAGTCAGACGGGCGAACAGATGGATACACTGACGCACACAGGGATGGACGGATGGACAATCGGAATCCAGTATACCCCCCTACTATGCACAGGGGTATACATTTGTAAAGTTGTGATCTTATTCTCCTGGCCTGAAACTAAATGTTGGATGGGGCTTTTGTCCATTGGGACTTTTGTCCATAGTTTTCCGTTCACCAGGGCTCTTGTGCAAATCCCAAAGAGAATGCTGTATTGTTCTCATATTGTTCATCATTTTCATAGAATAGCTATTGGGGGCATGGACACATTAATATATTTTCATACATTTATTCACAAGCTATAGCAAGTGAACATTGGTTTTATTCAGTGTATCATTCAAAACTATAGCCTCTGTATACTATAAACGTAGATATATAAGGTTCACTGCTGATAGTGGCCCAAATAGATACCAAACTACTATTTATAACTGTGCCCAAGACATGAAAATATCACAAATTACAACTGAAGCAAAATTAAAGTCAACTGAGTAATTTGTAAATGGTAATTGACAAGCAGGAACAGTTGTGGAGATTTAAATTGTAGATGCACATGCACTACATGTACATTTTTCAGTACATAAAACAACTCAGTTCTCGTCATGGTTATCTCCCCTGTCCATCTGCAGAAAAATGTTTTGCTGCGCAGGCAATATGTAGATTTAGGAGATCAGGTAAAACGCTTGAAACATTCCACAACTATTTTGGAAGTAGAATGGAAAGAAAACATTTTTGAATATAGAGAAAGTATTATGTAAATGATTGGCCACGACTAGATTTTAGAAAATTACCACAAGAAGGCCCATAATACATAATGTTGGAATTAAACCACGATACAGATGGACAGAAAAGTGGACGGACTGACAGACAGATGAAGTCCTGACCAACGAAACATAAAAAAGGCACATCTACAGACTTCATTCTATAATGGACGGAAGTTTCGTCGACCTGCCTTCAGTAGTTCTCAAGATACATGTATGGGAGCCCGGGGAAAAGAGGACGGACAGATGAACAGACGGGGTGACAAAAAATACCCCTTAGCCCAATCGGGCTGAGGGGTAATGAGTACACTTTAACAGCATTTTGAAAAAAACAAAAAATCACCTGGAAACTGCTGGATTTAAATTCCTGTACAAAACCATTGTTAATGTACATGTTTGTATCTGGGCAGGCTTGGCGAGTCTGGTCATTCCCAGGCAAGATGAATGTGTGAGTGAACAGGATTTAACGTCGCTTTCAACATTATTTCAGTCATATGGCGGCGAACCAACTAAGCACCACCCAGCCAAGTTGATCTTTGACAAAGTTTTGAAGAGGATAACAAATTTGACATGGGCCAAAAATATCTTACATGTATGCTTATGGGAAACAATCTTTTAATTGTATTTATACATTTAACTTTGCAGTCTGATTAGCCAAAGTTCTGCATGTATCATTTGTAAAAGAAGGAAGTTAAGCTTCAACTTACCAACACAGTGAGTTTTCCAGTCTCAAGCTCCTTGCCCAGCTCTAGGTCTGAGGGATCTATGGAATGATATCCTTCTCTCTCTCTTAAACTCTGGTAATAAAAACAATAATTGAGACATACCAGTTTAATCAGCTGGTAAACCTATTCAGTATGCTCAATTGAGCTCAGATTAGGAGACCTTAAAGTGATCGTAAACCCTACAGTAAGGTTTCCATCAAATGAAAGACCATTGCAAACAGTGTCCGAAAATATTTATTGTAATTTTTTACAATTTTTCCTACGAAGTAGGCTACAGATCGCAAATTGTCCGGTAATGAGTCATTGAGTCCATACGAATCCTTTCGTCGGCAAAATAAGGAGAACCATTGACATTAGAACCTTTATTTTTGGCATGAACGTGCATTAGGGCATTGTTACCAGCAAGTTCTGATCTGAAATAATTCTGATTAAAATTAGATTTATAATTAACACTTCAGTATATTGTTATAGATATATGTAAACTGTAGCCTTTAACGTGTATCCTATTTCACATCCAAACATTTCATCATTGACCACATCAGGCTTCAATTACCCACTGATGGTGAAGTATCCTACATCAACCAATTAGCCTCGGGCAATAACCCAGCAGAAGAAAGAAAGATGTGGTATCATCCTTCAGATTAGTCTCTGTGAGCAACAATGATAAAAGTTTACTGAGGGTGAAACAAAGCCATGACGGCTGTTTAAAGGGTCTTAATTTAAGTTTAACTAGATAAAGTAACTTTGATCATCATGCCAAGAAAACTGAAAATGAGTATCAGTTAAGCCATGACGGCTGTTTAAAGGGTCTTGCTTTTCTTTGGGTAGAATGCTAGATCAAAGTCACTTTGATGCTGCATGAACTTAAATTGTACTACCATATGTTGGTTGCTCCAGCGTTTTATCGCGTTTAATGAGTATCAGTTACCACCACCGAGTCCTGTCCAGCTAAAAATACATTCCACTGTATGCCACATGGCCCTATTACTGAGGTTAATCTTAACGTGCATCTGGGACAATTCCACAATTGCCCGACAGCATAGGCCTACTGCATATACCCTCAAACAATCAGCGCTGTTTGCATAACTTAAATTGTTAAACCATATCATTGAAATAATATAGCAGAAAACATTGATGTGAGTTATGATATGTACACTATGACCAAAGACATGTTCATAATGTGCTAATCGGATAGTTAGGACAATCATTACTTTGCATCAGAGAGTGTGTGACTTGGATTCAAGGGTTAAGACTTTGGAGGGAAATACAATTTTGACAGCAGAAATATGACCCCGCCATTTGCTGATTAGAGCGATAAACAGGGTAGGCTAAATGGACCCTTTTCAATGCAGTATTTCTTGGCATGGATGTGAAAATATGAGGACATACTTTGGGTTTTTTTTGTACCTCTTGAATATTGACTATATATCACACTTGGATATAATTTGAACAAAAATTACATGTGTAAACAAAATATGTCTAAATTTCTCTTGTCATTTCAAATCTTGATCCATTTTGATTCCTTGATTAGGGGATACAGAATCACTGCCACGGAGTGTGTTGGTGTGTCACAGCAATGCAATTCCGATTCACACAACGAAGCTGAGGTGGTTTAACGTTTATCAATGAAGAAAATCACCGATCAACCGCCATAGAATATAATGTGAAACAAGAAAACCGGAATAGTACATTCATCAGATTGCCGATACCCAAAATGTGTTGTCTCATATATCTAGATAACAACGTGATGTAGAGACGCTATTTATTCGTCTTTGTACCGGTTATGCTCAGGAGAATGACATAGAATCATTATTATCTTGTGCATAGAAGGTGTTGGTCTTGAGTTGAATTACTGTAAACTACATAAATGCTACCTTTCTACTATAGTACTATATATAAAAATTTGTTGTATTGTTGGGAAAATAATGTGATTCAAAAAGTTGTTTTGATCCTGGACAAGGGCACTGAAAACCATTAAAGAGATGTAAATGTATTTTCACACGTAAAGCTTGAAATCTACTGAACTTTTTATTATTCAATCTGTTTCCTTTAGTTAAAAAATTGTAAAATTAAATCGGCGATCGTTATTTATTTTTGGAATGAAGGCGCATTAGGAGACTGTTACCAACAAGTTCTGAGCTGACCTACTTTTGATGAAAATTTCTGGTGATTTTTGATGAAAATCACTGGCGATTCTGACTTGGGCGGTGCCCATCTTAATATAGGCAGGATTTCAACGGGGGGTGGGGATTTCCAAGAGTTCAGTTCGCGTTCGAGTCCTAATGCCTACTGTACTTCGTAGGTCCTGTGACGTTAGTCACACTGCCATGTTCCTACGAAGTAGGCTACAGATCGCAAATTGTCCGGTAATGAGTGAGTGAGTGAGTCAGTCAGTCCATCCGAATCCTTTCGTCGGCAAAATAAGGAGAACCGTTGACATTAGAACCTTGATTTTTGGCATGAACGTGCATTAGGGCATTGTTACCAGCAAGTTCTGATCTGAAATAATTCTGATTAAAATTAGATTTATAATTAACACTTCAGTATATTGTTATAGATACATACCATCCATGTGGCCTTTAACAGTATCATGTTCCTTTTATGACCATGCCTTATCAGTGGATTTAAAAGTCATTAAGGATTGTCCTTGGAACAAACACAGAGAGAGGCTCTATCCGAGCCTTGTGGTTTTTAACAGTGATTTATATCCAAGCCCACTGAGATAAGGCTGGTTTTTACTCATGCTGCTTGTCACATCAAATTACAGTGGTCGGTGTCCTGTATAGCAGATACTATAGTATATTATTGCATGCCTGTCAACTACCCTGGAACATTTCCTAGCTTAGACATTAAACAGCCCGCTAAACTTGCCATCAAATGTGATAAGGCTGGGAGTACAAGAATGTGCGGTGTATTTTCTGTGGACTGTGTAGGCTGTACAGTCTGAATGAAGACAGCCAAGCAGAATTAGTTAAAGCTAGGTGGTTTAACGTTTATCAATGAAGAAAATCACCGATCAACCGCCATAGAATATAATGTGAAACAAGAAAACCGGAATAGTACATTCATCAGATTGCCGATGCCCAAAATGTGTTGTCTCATATATTTAGATAACAACGTGATGTAGAGACGCTATTTATTCATCTTTGTACCCGTTATGCTCAGGAGAATGACATAGAATCATTATTATCTTGTGCATAGAAGGTGTTGGTCTTGAGTTGAATTACCGTAAACTACATAAATGCTACCTTTCTACTATAGTACTATATATAAAAATTTGTTGTATTGTTGGGAAAATAATGTGATTCAGAAAGTTGTTTTGATCCTGTACAAGGGCACTGAAAACCATTAAAGAGATGTAAATGTATTTTCACAGGTAAAGCTTGAAATCTACTGAACCTATATTATTCAATCTGTTTCCTTTAATTAAACAATTGTAAAATTAAATCGGCGAGTGTTATTTATTTTGGAATGAAGGCGCATTTAGACTGTTACCAACAAGTTCTGAGCTGACCTGCTTTTGATGAAAATTTCTGGTGATTTTTGATGAAAATCACTGGCGATTCTGACTGGGTGGGGATTTCCAGGAGTTCAGTTCGCGTTCGAGTCCTAATGCCTACTGTACTTCGTAGGTCCTGTGACATTAGTCACACTGCCATGTATTACACAGAGTAAACTGCAAATAAAGCATGGTATTCTATGGTGATCTGTTGCAATCATATCTAGGTCCAGTGACGTTACACTGCCTTAATACATATATTTCAAACTTTGTATGCACTTCCCAATGCTTGATTCAAGCTGAAGGTGTGTATACTTTGAGTTTCAACACAGACTCACTGTTCCAATGTGCATGTTTCACCAAAATTGGAGAAATTAAATGCAAGATTCAAATTGACTTGACACTTATGAGTTACCATCTCCCAGATTTTTATTGAAACATGCACATTGGAACAGTGAGTCTGTGCTGAAACTCAAAGTATACACACCCTAAGCTTGAATCAAGCATTGGAAAGTGGATACAAAGTTTGAAATACATGTATTAAGGCAGTGTGACGTCACTGCACCTAGATATGATTGCAACAGACCACCATAGAATACCATGCTTTATTTGCAGTTTACTCTGTGTAATAAAATCATAAAAAAATTACAATAAATATTTTCCCACATTGTTTGCAATGATCTTTCATTTGATGGAAACTTTATTTGAGGGTTTATGATCACTTTAATAACCAACTGGTGTCGGTTTAGGCAGAATTTGAACATTGTGTTATCATGGTACATGTATATGTCCATCAAGTTCTGAAGAGATGACAGATATTTATGCCCCACCAGCTGATCACAAATATATGACCATCTGCTAATCTGACCTGTAATTGGCGATTTGCATCCCAATTTTATGGTTTACTGATAGTAACTTTTGACTCAAAGACTAGCCTAGGCCATGGTCACTGATGATTTCAAATTGACTTACAGATCATGACCAAGTGCATTTATAGTGTAAGTTTGGTAGCCTGGGCCTAACTTCCCTATGGTGTGAACCAGAGTTCCCCCCCCCCCCCACACACACACACACAACTTCAGCACTTTGAACATCCATGATTCTTGTGAAATTTTGGCCAGTACGGGTTATTGGAGACGAATATGCTTGAAAACAAAGTGTGTGTCTGCCCGGACTAAATGGTAACAAGCATTTGGTAAGAAATCCAAGTTCCCCCATTGAAAGGGTGGAAGATTAAATGAGTATCTGACTCGTTAACAATAGCACTAAAGTCTGGCACACACGATGAAGTTTTCCTTATCCAGTTTTCATGTACCCGTGTGGACGACTAACCACAATTTTCAAATTCCCTATCTGCATGTCCAGTTTCTTAGTGTTATCCTTGCCCAGTTTTCATGTATCCATGTGAATGACTAAACACAATTTTCAAATTCCCTATCTGCATGTCCAGTTTCTTAACGTTATCCTTGCCCAGTTTTCATGTATCCATGTGAATGACTAACCACAATTTTCAAATTCCCTATCTGCATGTCCAGTTTCTTAGTGTTATCCTTGCCCAGTTTTCATGTATCCATGTGAATGACTAAACACAATTTTCAAATTCCCTATCTGCATGTCCAGTTTCTTAACGTTATCCTTGCCCAGTTTTCATGTATCCATGTGAATGACTAACCACAATTTTCAAATTCCCTATCTGCATGTCCAGTTTCTAATAGCGTTTTCCTTGCCCAGTTTTCATGTATCCATGTGACTGACTAAGCACAATTTTCAAATTCTCTGTCTGCATGTCCAGTTCCTTGGATCGTGTACCAGTAACCAGTTTTAGTGGCTGGCAGCACTCTATCAAATTCATTTATATACTCAAGTAAAGAATCAGATATCGCTGCCTTTTCCAAGGTTGGAACTACTTTTCATGGTATTCAGTCTGTTTCTCGTTGTTGTACATGTAATCAGCATTATTCCACAGGCGAGGTATTACATGTACATGTAGTCCATTTAGCAGTATCGATAGGACTCTCAACCCACTTTGTCATACAGCTCAAAAGCCTGTTTAACAGTTCCATCTCTCACCCTGTAAAGCTGCATGATGGACTGTCAATGTGTGACGAGGTATTCAGAATTCTGGGTTGAACAGAAACCGACAAGGGGGCATTTCTTTAGTTGTTGACTTTTTTAACGATCAATGAAATTTGATGGTCAGACTCAAATACGTTATCGTCGATTTCAAATTTTCAAAGCAGTAACTGGGCTGGTCCATCTCCAGGGTTGAAAGGTGTAATATACTGGAGTATGGCACTGAACTCTCAATATGGTTCAATAATACTTTATTACCAGGGAACCACGGAAATATTTCAATGAAATGAAGAAATTATTATAGACATATTATATATCTGGAAGGCCCTTTACGGAACCTTTATGACACTTATACCTGTCTCTCCTCAAATCCGCTGCCGGCGAATATACCCTATAGGTTTAAGTTAAACAATGTATAAAAATTGTTAAGAAAAACTTGGTCGTCTGGACAAGGCTTAGCATGCTTAAGTCATCATCCAGAGGAGAACCCAATAAAATATTCATTCATCAGTAATAAGCCCCATTGTAATCCCAGAAGTACCGCATATGCATGCCATGAGACTGAAGGGCAGTTTCACGCACATGCGTTTTTTCACGAGAGTCAGTAACGCTGCCATCTTGGTGGTGTAAATGACAATTTTAGCACAAGTACATGTGTAAACTGTAACGAAAATATCAATCGATGCATCGCTATAATGAAGCGTCCCAAGATGGCGGTGTAGCTGGCTCTCATGAATACGAAGCTGCGCATCTGAAAACCCCTCGGCGCCAGCCATTAATAATATATTTAATCTGAACCGTACTACTTTGAAGACATCAGGAACACCAAGCAGTCAAGTGACAAATATACAGATTATCAAAAAATTTGCAATGCAGTCATTACTTGTCTCTTGATGTATCGATGCTGTATACCAAGTATCATACTGAACACTTGAACAGTATCGAAGGATATATATATCATCAATGATTTTACATAAATTAAAAATAGCTACCATGGTTTCCATCCAATCAGAGAAAACGGTTCTGTCATTCATTTTTAGTCTCTTAATGTATTGATGATGTATACGAAGTCTTGCATCAAACACTTGAACAGTACCAGAGGTATTGATTTTGCATAAATTAAAGATGGCAATGAAGTTTTCCACCTCATCAGAGAAACTGGCTGTCATTAATTGCAAGTTTCTTGATGTATCAATGATTCATAGTTTCATATGAAGCACTAAAACAGTATCGTTATCAGAGATAGATAATGATTTTGCTAAATTAAAGATGGCCGCTCATCCTTCCCGCCACTCAGTGGAACTGATGTGGTTATTAATTGCAAGTCTCTTGATACATGTACATCGATGCTGTATACCAAGTTTCGTATAGAACACTTAAATGGTATCAGAGATATACATCATTAAAGATTTTGCATAAAATTGAAAGTGGTCGCCAAGATTTCCGCCCAATCAGAGAAACCAATTCTGTCATTCATCATAATGCATCGATGATGTATACCAAATTTTACATCGAGCACTTGAATGGTATCAGAGATAGAGATCATTACTGATTTTGCATAAATTAAAGATGGCCACCCATCCTTCCCACCACTCAGAGGAACTGATGTGGTTATTCATTGCAAGTCTCTTGATACATCAATGCTTTCTGGGTCTGGGTCATGAGCATATATGGATGTGGTCTGCAAGTTTGGTGTGCCTAGGGTACGTCGTTCTAAAGATATCTTGTTGACGAGAAAGCTGTGACGGACGGACGGATGGACAGATATATTTTGGCAGAGGGGTAAAAAACGCATGTGCATGAACCTGCCCTTTAGTCTCATGCCTGGCGTGAATATGCGGTACTTGTGGGATTACGATGGGGCTTATTGTGACATGCACGGAAGTACCAGTATGACCAGTAGACAAACAGTTTGTCAAGAGCTGTTGGTCACTCTCCTGGATTTTGGTTTGCACGAGTGATTCGAGATTGATCACTGTCTCCAATATCACCAGATCACTGTCTCCAATATCACCAGATCACCGTCTCCAATATCACCAGATCACTGTCTCCAATATCACCAGATCACTGTCTCCAATATCACCAGATCACTGTCTCCAATATCACCAGATCACTGTCTCCAATATCACCAGATCACTGTCTCCAATATCACCAGATCACTGTCTCCAATATCACCAGATCACTGTCTCCAATATCACTGTCTCCAATATCACCAGATCACTGTCTCCAATATCACCAGATCACTGTCTCCAATATCACCAGATCACTGTCTCCAATATCACTGTCTCCAATATCACCAGATCACTGTCTCCAATATCACCAGATCACTGTCTCCAATATCACCAGATCACTGTCTCCAATATCACCAGATCACTGTCTCCAATATCACCAGATCACTGTCTCCAATATCACCAGATCACTGTCTCCAATATCACCAGATCACTGTCTCCAATATCACCAGATCACTGTCTCCAATATCACCAGATCACTGTCTCCAATATCACCAGATCACTGTCTCCAATATCACCAGATCACTGTCTCCAATATCACCAGATCACTGTCTCCAATATCACCAGATCACTGTCTCCAATATCACCAGATCACTGTCTCCAATATCACCAGATCACTGTCTCAATTTATCACTGTCAGGAGATTGATCACTGTCTCCAATATCACTGTCAGGAGATTGATCACTGTCTCCAATATCACTGTCAGGACCATTTGCATTGGCATTTCAAAGAGATTGATCAAAAGCTCTCCTGCAGAAAAACTGATGGAGAGTTATGGAGAGTGAGAGTGCATGATCACAGACAGATTGGACCACGCGCCAAATTGAAGGCCTTCTGAAAGAGAGTTTTGTTATCAACACAGAGTTCTTTCACATGGCTTATGGATTTAAAAATATCAGCCTTTCTGAAAGATTTGGGGAGAAATTAACAAAGATCTTTTAACAAAAAATTGTATTTTCTACATAATTACAAAATTCAGCGTATCTTAGAGAAAATGAGTTTCTGGGAAGACAATCAACTCTGAAATGTTGTATCTATGAATCCCTGGAAGTTTGTATGAGTTTGCACAGAATTGTAATTCAATAGGATTAGGCCTAATATAATAATCGCACATACATGAACTAGGGAATTCCAAGAAGATGTAGATCTGACAGTGATAGAAGTATACACATTATAACCAATCTATTTGCACCAGCATCACAGTGAGTGAGGACAAACTTTTACTTGAAAAAATAACCTTCAAGCAGCCCTTCCCTCAATAGATATCATACCACTATTTAACGCTCACTGATACCTCTGTTCTCGTGAAACTTTAATGGAACACATGATTATGATGAAAACCCATCAGATCATTTTAACAGTGAAATGCAAAGGTAGCAATTTTCCAATTTTTGACCATATTTTGGATGGATGGCAAAAGATGAATTGTTTTTTAAAAATTCAACCAACCCACAAAAGTCAGTTTTAATAGAGGAGGTAATGGAAAATAGGTGAATGATGACGTATCCCGAAAACATGAATCAATTATCATGTACCTTGATTTTGGTTGTGTGTTTAGTAAATTATGATGTCATCTAGTCTAGGCTCAGTATTCTCAATTCATATGCATTTAACAATTAAGTGTTGGCTGTAATCTTGACTTCATCGAACACAGTACTGGGGCATGCCATGCCCACGTCAATGGAATGAAAGACATCGTCTCATGATGTCAAGCCTTACTATAGCTTGTCATTGGGTCAAATTCATCCTTGTCATGCCTGTGGCATACAATGTGGCACGAATAATAATAATATAGATGTCAGATGTTGTCACCGAATGCAGCACACAATGATAAATCAATTGGAAGTAATCAAGTAGCTCTTCCTGCAAGTGTTTTGCTGCTTAGTTTTTAATTAATTAAACTTAAAGGAACTTACAATCGACCAAGGTGGGAAATATTTAGTGTAAGTGAAAAGTTCAATTTTTCAAAACTATTAACCTGTGTTTTATTAAATATTTATTTTTTATTGCTTTTCACCTTCAAAGTTATTACACATAAATGGTGTCATTCTAGTAGCTCTACATAAATACATGTATAATACATGAAACTTGTCCATATTTTATGTTCTAGAAATAGGCTTACATGTACCTAAAATAGTACCACAGTACATATATATAGTGTATTTATGGTCTATAAATGGAAAGTCCATCTATTGTGAAGTTCAAGGTCAGCTTATTCTGATCCTCATCCCCAATATAAGTACAATGTAAGTAGTGTACATGTAGTTAATTTGTTAGGACAGGATTCCGTGATCAGTCGGAGCCTATTAGTGACACTGTCCGATAACAAGTACGGTAATTCCCCTAATAATTTGATCACCAGAAGTGCAGCCAAAATGGCTTATATCTGTCAATATTCTTCATGGCCCCAGCTACAAAGTGTCACATTTTGTCATTATATGACTTTTCTTCAATTTGAATGAAGAATGGGAAGGTTACTTTTTCTCTGTGTTTGAATAACAGAGTTGAAAAGTGAACTTCCTCTGATTGAATTATTAGGGGAATTACCGAACCACTTCAAACTATTACCGGCACTGTTTGATAACATGTTATCAGTCACTTCAAACTAATCAGCATGATCAGTCTTGTGAGAAATGGTTATATAATCAGGATATGACCAGCTAATAATGGGGCAAAAATTCAAGTACAGCAGTCAGAATTAGGAAAACTCACAGCTCTACAGTCACAAATGGCGAGCTGGCGACTGATTAGTTCATGCACTGATGTGATTCATATTCTATAAAGAGTTCCATAGAAAAGTCAGGGGACCAAATTAAACAAGAGCCCAAAGGGCTTCAATATACGCCCGTATATCTGGAATTACATTGGTCCAAATTTCAAGGTTGTTTAATCGCCTTGATTCCAATTGGTAGCTAGCAATCCAGGAAAAGGTATACAATTTTGTGCTTCTGAGAATGTAACATATCACATCTAAAATTGAATGATAAACTAAAATGAGCTTAACTCTTGGAAACTAGGTGACCTTGGAGCAAGACCGAGAGCTCACATATCCCACAATGAAATCGACAATAGTCAAACACAAGATAATAGTACTTTTCCTGCAAATGGATTTCTTTCAGACGAGAGAATTTTTCATGAAGGAAGAAGAAAGTGATGAAGTAAACCTTTGTTCTTGAGTTGATAAACAGGTATGAAGTTCATAAAGGACTCCTCTCCATGTTAAATTAGTAAATGTATGGTTTCTATTTCACAACAGTTTAACTAAATGTAGCTGTTTCAAACACGGGAGACAACTCCACAGGACAAATGCCATATACATGTAGGGGAGAGAACTCTGAATATTCCAACCTAACACATATAGTCAGCTAAACTTGATTCAATTCTGGGGGACTGTGACCTTGACATTTGACAAATTAATGTAGGCTCCTCTTCGCCATGCGAGTAAGGTATCTGATACCATTCCATACCTTGAAACTAGGGATATCGCATGGACAACAAATGTTAATGGATGAATGGACATGCAGAACGCAACATCGCATTACATGATCTCGTCTTCGACAGGCATATGAAAATGTGACTTAATGATTTCCTGATTTTGGGGTCACAGTGACCTTGACCTTTGACCTTGACCTAAACTTTGGTGCACGACATCGTCTTCCATCAATGTATCAATGGACACAAAAAAATCATGATTTTTATGAATTTCATCACCGTGACCTTGATATTCGGCCTTGATCTACATTTTGGTACGTGAAACATCATGTCCCCGTAATGTATCTACTGACACACAAAAAAGTAATTTTCAAAGATTTCTTGATTCTGGAGTCACAGTGACCTTGACTATTGACCTTGACCTAAATTTTGGTACATGACAAACCATCTCCCCGTAATTTCTCAATGGACACAAAAAATCAAGATTTTTAACAATTTCACAATTTTGGGGTCACAGTGACCTTGACCTACATTTTGGTATGTGACACACCGTGTCCCCCTAATGTATCTACTGATACAAAAAGATATTATTTTTAATAGTTCACTGATTTTGGGGTCACCGTGACCTTTGATCTTGACCTAATTTTTGGTATGCGACACTTCATTTGCCCTTATTGAATCCACTCACCAAAAATTAGTAATTATTTATGAATTCCTGATTTTTAGGTCACAATAACCTTTGACCTTGATTCTGGTGTCACAGTGATCTTGACTATTGACCTGGATCTTAATTTTGGTACATGACAAAACAACTACCCGTAATTTCTCAATGGACTAAAAAAATCATGATTTTTAACAATTTCATGATTTTGGGGTCACAGTGACCTTAACATTTGACCTTGACCTACATTTCAATATGTGACACATTGAGTCCCCCTAATACATCTACTGACACAAAAAAATGTTATTTTTTTAATAATTTTCTGATTTTTGGGTTACAATGACCTTTGACCTTGACCTATATTTTGATATGCAACACTTCATTTCCCCCTATTGAATCCACTCACAAAAAATTGGAAATTTATAATGATTTCCTGATTTTTCATTCACACTGACCTTTGACCTCTGACCTCGACCTACATTTGGCATGCAACACATCGTTTCCCCCTAGGGCATCCACTCGCCAAAAATTAGAACTGTAGATAGAAAACTATCAATGATCAATGATTTCCTGATTTTCAGGCAACAGTGACCTTTGACCTCTGACCTCGACCTGAATTTCGGTACGCGACACATCGTCATCACCTGATGTATCCATTCACAAAAAATTGCAACTGTGGATAGAAAACATCCAGAGATATAGACCGGACACGAACACTTCACTGATTTCCTGTTTTTCAAGCCAGTGACCTTTGACCTCTGACCGTGACCTTCATTTTTGTACGCGACACATCGTCTCCCCGTAGGGTATCCACTCAACAAAAATTGGAACTGTAAATAGAAAACTGTTCCAGATATAGACCGGACACGGGGGACGGACAGACGGACGGACGGTACGATGGACAGACGGACGGAAACCGCCATCACATAATACGTCCGCCATTTTGGCGGGCGTATAAAAAGTTATAAAATTATAGCCTCCACAATGATAAAATCAAAATGTTCAAGGTTCACAAAATAAAGATTGATCAGTTGTGCAGCCAAAGAGTGTATTTTAACCCTTTACTACATACATGTATATGTTTAATAACTATCGTGCCTTCTCAAGTGCATTCGTAGTACATTCATAAAGATCACTGAAGGCCACACTCCTGTATTGACGAGCCACACTCATTTTTGTTTACTGTGCAAATTGCCACGATATAACCATATAAAGTTATACGGTACTCCCGTGATGGAACACTGGCAACACATTTATGGTCCAATCAAGGGCCCTCCTCACATCAAATTTCATTATGTGTACCTGGGACGAATATTAAAGGGACATGAAACGTACCCCGACATCAAAGGCGCCGCCGCGAGCTCACGCTGAATGTATGTCTCGCCTGCCAGGTCTCGCGCTCTACGCGCGTGAGCCTTTGCATCGCCTAGTTTTCGTCACAAATTCATTCCAGATTTTACCAGATTTATAGACGTTCTTCTGCAGTAATTGGCATCAGATTATTTGATCGAGATGGGTACTATTTTGAGAGAAGAAACTTTTGAGGGATTTCATCGAAAAGATGCATATTTTCATGACAACTTTCGACCGCTCTGCGCTGCCGATAACTGAGCGGCTGGAGCGGCAAGGAAAAACTCATTTTCGCCCTTCTTTGTCATCAAACTTCTCATTTATCTCAATTTTTGAAGTATATCTGTGCTAGTTTTTACAAAATATGCAAGCATGTCATTGACAGTACGCAAAATGTTTTAATTTTCCATTTTCGTGTTTGTAAATAATTGCTCATGAAAATCGTAAAAATGCCAAATATGTAGAATTCTGAACAAATCTCACAATTCTTGTACGTTTTTGTGATTGAACTACTCTTTTGGGTCATATGTTTTTCTAGATTTTTTTTCTCTGTGCACTAGTTTTGTTTCTTGTCGTTTGCATGATGTATTCCTTTTGCCACTCGTTAAGCTGTAAAGGATTTTTTTTGTCACCAATCTTGGCCTAAATTGAGTTGACTGGCGTTCACGTTAATGGAGCCTTGTTGACAAGCATGTGTATTCGCCCAGCATTGACCAGCGAAACAGGGCGGGACTCGCAGCGAAGCACACGTGACGGTCTTTTGCGCACAAAAGCCAATCAGTGACGAGGCGTACTAATTAACCAATCACTAATCACTCATTAACATATCAATTAGCGAGACAAACCCTAGTTCAAAGAGAGGAGCCGCGTTTCATATCCCTCTATACTCGTCCCAGTGTGTACCAACTGCATATGTTATGTACCTCATGTGTTCTGCAGAGATCTAGGGCCCTCCTCACATCAAATTTCAATACGTGTACCAGTGCATATAATGTAGCTCATGTGTTTTGTAGCGATCCAGGGCCCTCTTCACATCAGATTTCATTATGTGTGCAAGTGTATATATTATGTACCTCATGTGTTCTGTAGAGATCCAGGGCTCTCCTCACATCAAACTTCCTGGCCATCAAGAACTTCACTGCTGTCTTCCATCCTACAGACTGGTCAAGCTGGCCTTGTGGGTTCAGTCGTCTTAGGAATTCTTCTACCAGCTAAAATGGGACCGAATAATAACAATGTACATACAGTAATAGTCCATGGAAATACAGGTCTATAAAATTTATGTGATATTAGTTTTCACTATTTGAGATGAGCAATCGTATGTATTTTCTTTTACATGTTTACTTTCATGAGTACTGCCTTGCTCCCTCAAAAGTTTAATCTTGCCCCAATCATGTCAATTCATCGCTTACCTTAAATTACTGCTCTGTACTATTTTCAATTTGCTCATCAATCATGTCAATAGTGGAAGCCCATTCAAGTAACATAATGAAAGTTCATGTGAAACACGGGCGAAGAGCATTTCCCCAGATAATTTTGTAACACATAATTTGGTACTCACAAGGTTTTAGATCTCCCCCATTTGGGCACAACCCCTATTAGTGGTGGCAATTTTTTTTAGGATGGGACAGAGGATGGGGCACATACCCCTGGGGGATGAGCAATAAGGAATCATCCATGGTAGTAGTGCCTCTGCGAAGGGATTTCTTCACCAATGGCCAAAACCCAGTGTGAGGCAACACCAACTTTATTTTGCGTTTCATGGGCCCACCGACATTAAAAAATCGAATAAAAATAAAATGTCAAATTGCCACTTTTATATTCCCAGTGAAAGTTTGAACATAAATACTTTTACCGCCTTCTTATTCCTGATTGTATGAATTAGGCTGCTGTATTCTACCTGAAACAATGACAGCAAATAAAAATGCCAAACAACAAAAAATAAATACCTTTCACTATAATTTTTCACTGTAAGTCAGCGAATTGTTGTTGTTGTTGTTGTAAAATGCTGCTAATATAATAATAATAATATAATAATACTTTATTTATAATAATAATAATAATAATAATATAATAATACTTTATTTACGGAGGGGATTCAATTAGTACAAAACCAATCTTCCTTGAGTCCCTCACACTCGCCCTTACACACAAGTCATTCACACACAAACAAAATAGGAAATGAATTAAAGTAAAATAGAGATGAGACAGAAAATATGAACATACAAAAATACAGCAGAATTGAGTGGCATAGATGCTAATACTACTTAGGCAATAATGACATTCAATGTAAATCAGGAACCTTCACTGGCTGTGATCTATCACTCTGTCATGGTACCCATATTTCGACAGTAATGCAGTATGTCAGAGCTAGGAAATGGAGGGTGTTTCAACAGCTCAGCCTATACAGCATAATTTAAGTTACTGTTGAATTACAGGGGTGAGTGAGTGAATAGAATTTAACGTCGCTTTCAACATTTTTTCAGCTATATCACGACGGGGAAGGGAAGGGAGGGGAGGGGGAGGGGAAGGGGAACCTACTTGTAACAGAGCAGATCTAATGCTGCCATTTTATAGTGCTGTCTCACTGGAATATCATGCCGTAGGCAGACATGACACCCCACTCAGTCACATTATACTGACACCGAGCGAACCAGTCCTTGTTCTATCCTCTTAATGCTGAGCGTAAGCAAGGAAGCAACAAGTTCCATATAAAGGAAGTGAGAAGACGTGCCGACATACTGGCAGAGCCACATGACTTCTCAGCATAGTCTACCGGTTAACCTATTCTAAAGCACATACCAAGAATCTAACGATTCGTGATATGTGTTGTATCTCAGGTACGCTTTTATTGTACCTGTTCATGTGGCAACTTGGATGATATGACCACACGGCCCCTAGCACCGGCATAAGCGGTATTAGATACAAATCTAGAGCTATGATAGAAATGCTCTGACAACTCGTATATTGGAAATTGGTGAGCTGTTTCGCTGTGACAACTCGTACACTGGGGATTGGCGAGCTGTATTGTAATCAGATGAAAATGACGACATTTAACACAAAAGACTAGTCTGTAAGGCCCGATGTCGACCCAGCATCAACTTCCCACATATGCCAACATATACCAAAGACCAAAAGGTCTGTAC